>OVAN01001077.1:0-45495 GCA_900406275.1 Anastatica hierochuntica | reverse complement strand
TTTCCCCGCAACAATGAAAGGTCCAAGTAGCCACCACTGCTCTTGACCAACGTTCTCAATTATTTTAGCAAGTATATCGTTTGGAAGGTTAGTAGACGACATTTTTCTGTGTTTACAATATTGTGTTGTGTTGGTAAAGGTCAGTAGACGACTTATATAATGGAATATATGTGGGTTTGTTGTGGGATGGTTTATTTCCGTATTTAATGTTCTCCATTTAAGTGGTAGAAATCTTATTGCGATTTTCGAGAGAACCTTTTATAGTAGTATAAATCGTGTCCCGAGTTACGAGGAAACAATTTAGTACAAAAGATATGTCGTTGCCATTTACAAGAAACCATTTAATATGGTATAAATCTTGTTGCGATTTACAAGCAAACATTTAATCTATCTTCATATTTGCTATCCATAAATATCGACAACTAATCCCAACCATAATACTCGAGGAATATATATGTCAGGAATATTTAAGCAGAATTTTCTTCATCTTGGTCCATTTATACGCGCTGGAAAACAAGGTTACAACCTTGTACACACATAGACCGTTCTGAGGGAGTGCAACCTCGTCGCGGTTTGCAATGACCCAAGTCATATTTCTCCCCTTGGAAAGTACGGCGCCTTCTTTGAAAAATGTCTTTGTAAAGGTAATACTCAAGCAATCTTCTTCGAGAGGTTGCGTCTAGCAACAGAAGGTGGTGATCTTCAACGAAGCATACAAATTCTCGCAGCAAATGTCCCACATCACGAGGAATCTACATTAGTGTTAGGCGCTTTCGCCGTCTGTCTTGGGGATGCAATCACAGGAAGCCAAGCTTTTCAATGGTATGCTCAGCATCACGCAAATTTCGGATCAGAGCTTTTCATGCAACAAATCGAGGAGGTATTTTATCTCATAACACGCTTCAACCCCTCGTACAATGACATGTACGAAAAGATGTTCTCCTTTCCCAACGACGATCATATATCGCTACCACCATATTGCAACTGCGACCTTTATTGGTTTGGACGTGATATTTGCAGGATGCTTTAAGAACCTCTGTTGATTTTTAGCCTATTTTCTACTATGCTACCTCTGATCACGTGTATGAATTTCAAGGAAAAGTTAAGTTTGTCTTGTGTTTGTTTCTAGAAAGTTTGTACGAGTCTAAAACATATCTCTTCAAAATACAGAATGTGCAATGTACAATTTAACCGGTGGAGGTGAAATTCAAAGACATTAACTTCTTGATCAGAATTTTTTCCTTGACGAGGAGGGTGGTAGTTAACGTGAATTAAATCTACCAATAAATTGTTACTACCGTCTTTCCACTTGTTGTGGGCAAGTGTAGTATAAATAATATCCAAATAGGTGACTCTCTAAGCAAAAAAGAAGAAGATGGAAGTGAGAGAAGGATCAAGCAGTAGACATAACAGTAAGGCGGGTCAACTCATGGTGGTCTGTGAATGTGGTTTGCCAGCGAAGATTAGACAAGCTTGGACGGACAAGAATTTCGGGCGTTGATTCTACGGATGTGAAAGATACAATGTAGGCTGCTCCCCTGTAAATTGGTTTGTAGCTGTTTTTATGATCTCTTATTTTCACATTTTTCATCTTACAATGTGTTCTTACTGTTAATGTGGAGATGACTGCAAATTCTTCTGTTGGTTCGATGAGGGAGATGCTTTCGAATGGCAAAAGGCAGCACTAATTGAAGCAATAGACGAAAACCAAGAGAAGAACAAGGAGATTGCTCAATTGAAGCGGACGATAGCCGAACTCCGAAATGAGTTAGGGAAAAAGGCAGAAGCTGAAGAAGAAATCATCGACCGATTTCTTCGTCTATAAGTAAGTCACCTTAAATTATAACGGTGTACACCCTAAATAATAAAGGTTTATCCCCTGAATCACAATGGCGTACACCTTCAAACCATCTTACATGGTGTACGTAACATAATGTACACTTTGAATTATACTGGTGGACATCTTGAAATATAATGATTTACATCTTCAATCATACTGGTTTATACCTTAAAATATAATATTTGACACATTGTATTATATTGGTTTAAATCTTCAGCTATACAGATGTACACCTTGCATTAGAAAGGTGTACCACGACGTACACCTTCAAACCAATTGACAAGATGTACGTAAAAAGGTGTACACAATTGAATTATAGTTGTGTAGACCCTGAATTATATTAATGGACACCTTCAGTTATGATGGTGTATAACTTTAAATATACTTATGTATACATTCTATTATAGGGGGTACACCTTACATTATACTGATGTACACCATCAATTGTATTATACCTTCAAATATAATACTTGACACATTGTATTATATTGGTTTAAATCTTCAGCTACACAGATGTATACCTTGCATTAGAAAGGTGCACAATGACGTACACCTTCAAACCAATTGACAAGATGTAGGTAAAAAGGTGTACACAATTGGATTATAGTTGTGTACACCCTCAATTATATTAGTGGACACCTACAGTTATGATGGTGTATAACTTTAAATATACTTGTGTACACCTTCTATTATAGGGGGTACTCTTTCAAATATAGAAGTGTACACCTTCAATCATACTGGTGTACACATTGTCTTATATTGGTGTACACCTTGCAATATATTGATGTACACCATCAATTGTTTTTGCATACACGTTGGATATGTAATTGATGAACAAGAAAGCATCTCATACTACATTCCAATAACTTCAATAAAACACATTCCTAAAGGAGTAATCAAAGGTACAAACACACATCGCACGCGGTTCGAAAAAGTACACACTAATTAAAATTCGCATCGTCCTCGTATACATTGTAGACGTACGCGCATTGAGGGAACTTGACCACATAATCGTTCGGAAACCTGAAGGACGACGTGTACGCTGACATTTTATCTGTTGGGAACCAACATAATTCTCACCTCAGACGAAAACACGCACGGCGTATCTGCTATGAGTTTAATGGAGCGTGGTTCTCAGCATACATTTTAAAATAATGACTAGTTAAAGAATGATTTCCTAGGCAACAATGAAAGATACCTAACGCAAGAACAAAGCTCTCTTCGAACGGTGTGTTAACCTCCAGGATATTGGCGGCTCCAATTACGTCGCAACCATGAGTTGCAAGGCGTAGAGATTTGTAGTATACAATGTTTGGGTTGCAAGCAACCAAACATTTCTCGAAGAGGATCTGCCAATCGGATTCCGGATGAGTGGGGAGAGCATTGTAACAAACTTCATACCAACCACATTTACTTAACACCTCTTCGGTTTGGACAAGTCGATAGTTGCGCTTACCCACGAGAACAAACATTTGTCGGTCCTAGACAGAATTCTCACCCACAATCACTATCATTTTATGCAAAATCTCGTCCGGTAATCGGGCAGCATTGCCATTTTTTTGCTTCTCTAATGAAATTACTTTAGATCAATGACTGAATTATCAGAAAGGTCTGTTAGTGTATCTAAATAGATAGCGAAAGGAGTTTCGTGTATAAAATAGGTGATGTTTAAAGGTGGTCAAATAATTGTCTTTAATGCCATGCACATTGAACTTTCATTGGCATGCAAAATTTCACCAGTCACGATTTAGTGCAATTACTTACCACCGCCCTCGTCTTCTCATGTATTAAGTACACATTCATTTACTACCACTCATAAAGATAGCTTAGTCGTAAACAATAACTGACGACCATTTACTGCAGCTACTAACCACCTCATCTCTTATCTCATATCTTTACCACACGTAAACAATAATTTACTACGCTTCATATATATATCATACACCTAAATAATTACTTACCAGCCACCTTGTCCTCTCATCATTAACTACACATTCATTTACTCACCATCATTACACCATTCATTTAGTCTCCAAGAATTTATAATTAACACTTTCATATAACGTACATACTTCTTCTAAAGGGCCTCTTAAACCTTTTATACAAGGCTAATTTAGTAACCCTTTTAAAGAAGAAGTTGTGATATGCAGTAAATATAATTGGTGTAAGTTTAAAATAAAACCTTATAAAGAGAATCCGAATCGATATGCCTCTTCGTTTTCATGCGTCGTGACGCTTCATGGCACCTCTTTGTACATGCGTTGTAACCTTCACATCGTCTCTATATAAACATTTCCAATAGACAAAATAATTACTTCCATTCTCAATCAATGGCACCTCTCGACCATGTACCGAAAGAACTACTTGTGGATATCTTTGCGTGTGTTGCATCTGCTTCTTTACATGAAATTCACAATCTTGATCTGGTTTCAAAGTGGTTTCGAAACCTTCACGACGATGCGTACGTTTCCCAACGTATCACCCTCCACGAGATCCCTATTATCCCATGGCATGAACACAATCGTGAAAAGTTTTAATGATTTTTCAATAGATTTCTTGAGAATGGAAATCCTAAGGCTCTATACCGTCAATGACTTATCAATTACTTTCAACTAGATCCAAAACAACAAGGCCACAACGGGATTGAATATTTATCTCAAGTTGTGAAGAGCGGAAATAAAGAAGAAATGTATGTCTACGGAATGATATTGATATGTGTTAGTGGTTGGGCCAAAACGAAACAACAAGGCTTCAAACTTTTGTCTTCTTTTATCAAACCTTCAATGATAATAACGATTGATGAGGTGGAATCAATAAGGAAAAGTATAAGAGCTAAGGTTTTGTGGCACGGCAAACAAAAGATGAGACAACTCCAAAGAAGATACATTCGCCACAACTGCACTTGTGACGGTGGCACTAAGACGTTCGTAGCAAATTATTTCGCTTCAAGCGGATTCTTTGAGCCCAACGATCTAGCTAGTTATTTTTGTTGTAAAATTTGTTTCTGGGATTGCGAAGCCATGTTTTTCTTTGATGACGTTTAAGCATTATGTACGGATAAATATACACCATATGTCGTACACATAGGCTCTGAGAGGTGTACACCAATATTTTGTTAACTATTTATATGGATTAGCTGCGTACAACGTCGTCATAGAAAGTTCTTCATTACATTATTTAATTGGAAAATGAAATACTCCAAACAATTGTTTAATTAGGTGTTATTTTTAACTAACAAACAATGGTACAACCTGGCTGAAAACAATAGAGTTAAACATCAGCATAAACGAAAATAAACTGTTAACAATTTTTGCATTGCCCACGAACTCAACATAGCAATCCATTGCATATTTCTTCCAGAAATCGTCCACATGTTGGTCGATTATCTCACCCATCTCAAGTACACCTTTAACTGCAGCATGCATCTCCAAAACTTGGTAGCACACGGTCCACAATCACCTGTTCTGAGATTTTGGTAAATTCCTTCTGTCCTCGTCCAGGTGAACGACTTTGTTGTCAAGGAAACCACTGTCAAAGGTAGATACCTCTTCATCACCCAAGGCAACGCATGCAGAACAGGTTCCATGTACACTTCAACATCTTTAGGGTCGGTGTTGACAATGAAGGCGTCTAAAATCTCAACCTCCCTATGTTGCAATTTATTAACCAGGCCAACCCAGTACTTCTCCTTCCAATTCATGGGTATGTACACCACCTCCACGTCTCTGAGAAACTCAGTTTTCATGCTTGCGTATTTACGCTTCCCCAACACATAGGTCTTGACGTTGTTTCCCCAATCAAAAATGGCCTTGTCAGTGCATGCTTTGAATGAAGGATATCTTGCAAGGAGAAGATTAATCAAGTTGGTGTCCACCATTGCTGCTTTTCCCCGCCTAATAAAATTCTTTCGCCGCCTCCATATCATTTCCATAATAACTTGCATGTGTTGCAGTGTACGCGAAAAAGAGATCGAGTTACAAAAAAAACAGAAGATGACGTACACTTTATGGAAACTTTTAACAATGGTGTACACGGATAAAGGAAACAATAAAAATGGTGTACAAGGAAAAAATATAATACATCAGTGTTGACCCACTGTGTTGCCCTCGCACTGTTTAAAAAAAACTGATTGTTGACCTCGTGGCTGGTGACGAGCGTTAATAATCTGTGTTTGACAAGGATGATAAATTTTTATTGTGTAGTATCTGTCATAGAGAGCTCGAAATATATTGAATAAGTATGTAAACTCACTGCTCAAGTGAGTTTTCTAGGATGTGAGCAAATGTATTGAATTCGTCTTCATCAATCGCAGCGAGCATCTCGTAATCTGCTTTCTTGTTACTTTTGAACAACTCCTTCATCCATTTTCGGGTGTAAACACACTGCCTACCATCTTAGACAATTTTGGTATGCGCTTCCCGCCAGCTCTTTTGGTCTTTGGAATCGGTGTTTAGCAACCTTTAGAATCAGACCTCGTTTCCCTCTGCATAGAAGAGAAAGTTAGCAATAATCACACTTAAGATTTAGAAATCAGTTGCGGGTTTAGTACATAACCTCTACATCTTGAGGACTGACATATGAGAGCGGATGGGGATCTACAATCAACTGCATGTGTTTTTGGTCATATGGCTCGCTGGTCATTACGTTGCCCGCGTCCAAAACATATGCTTCATCCCCAACCTCACCTTCCACCTGAGGAACGTGAACAAAAAACATTTAAAGTCGCTTTACTGATCCATGTGTACACCAATGATTTTTCCACGGTACACCTAATGATGACGATAAACTATAACCAATGGAACCTATTCTTCTGTGATCCTCTGAGCGTTGGAATAACTAACATCTTGAGTTTAAGTTGCATCATAAAACTTTTCCTAAGAAGACAGAACATAACCTTAGGTGGTTGTATAACAAATGGTGTACGCATGAAAACCCGATAACAATAAAATGAAGCATGTATAAATAGCATTATAACCTCTTCTTCAGTACTCATTCGCTTGGCTGCCTCAATAACATATTGTCCACCATCCACTGGTGCCTAAGATAAACAAAGGAAAACAATCTAATTGGGGTACAAAATTGGGTTGTATATTGTACGGTACAAACGATACTTTCAACGATCGTACATCTCTTGTTCACGACACATTATATAAAAAATATATCTCTTCTTCCTATTGACTTATGTACCCCCTGCATGTTCTTCAGTATGACCACCTTCTTCCACCTGCGGCAATGAAAATTATTTTAGATTTACGTACACAAACTGTACAAACCCTCAAACAGGCGTATACGTACTGGTTGTACGCATTATCGCAGGCGATAATGCGTACGACCGTACTCCTCATGGAAAGAAAACATTGTGCGAGATGATATCTCTATGGTTGTGTCCCTATCGTTTTTTGAGCCCCCCCTTTCTGTTCTTCAGCATCACCATCTTCTTTCACCTGGCACAACAAAATATAATTTTATATTTTCGTACACAAATTGTAAAAACCGCGAAATAATGGTACACCTTTGGGGTGTACGCATTATCGCCAAACATGTATGCATTATCGCCAAACATAATACAACCGTACGCATTATCGCCAAACATAATACAACCGTACGCATTATCGCCAAACCTTTAGGCATGTTTCCCAAACTCCCTTTTCCTTGCTGAGATCCTTCTGCGAAATTATCTTCCCCCATCACCTCATAACCGTCGTCTTCGGAACCACTGATTCTTTTTTTATCTTTGGTATCACTACAATCTACAACATCCTTGCTCTTCCTTGTCTCTGAATCGTCCTCCCTTTCCTTGCGCTTCTAGGATTTTTAGTGTTGAGGTTGATCCTCCTTTATGATGGCAATTATATCAGCAATGAGCTCAGACTTGAGCTCAGCCTTGAGGGTGGACAGGATTCCAGGCATCCACTCAATTATCGATTCCTTGAATTTATGAAATTCAGAGTCGCGTACACCAGACATAGGTTGGGCCCTAGAAGCAGGTCTAGTTGGAGGCATAAGTGGAGACTGGGTGGATGAAGTAGATGGAGCACCTTTCTGTTGACGTGGTCTAAGTGTACGTGTAGATGCAGTCACAGAAACAGGCTTATCAGCCGAGATCATACAACGCGGTCTTCTTCCTCCATGAGAGGGCATTGGTTGGATGGGTGGCCTAGCCTTTGTCGGTTGTTCCACACTAATTTCTCCTACTCCGCCTGAAAAATCAGCAGGTACAAATTTATGCCCCTGTCGCATCAGTCCCAATAACTTGGAGACTTCCTCGTCCTCAACCTCGTCTACCCAGTGCTCACCGTCGACAGACACATCAAATTGCACAGTCAACTGATTAAAATAAGCAAACCAGATCAAGTCTCACTTCTCGTTATGATTACAGTCTTAAAATGTAGGGTGTACATGACTCATGAGAAAGAAGTTAGAAATCAGCATGCATCAGAAGTTACCTGGGGATCCGACTCAACTTCTGGTATTTCTTGAAGAAGCAAGTTTGCAGTTGCAGATTTGCTAGCTTCGGGGTCTCCTTGTAAGGCTACCTCTAGAATGGTGGTTTGCTTGTCTGCTTCTGGAACCTTTCGAAGCAGAAGAGGGATACATTCAAAAGCCACCAATTGGAGTGCTAGAGGGAAACCATAACAGACCATCATTTGATGTTTTAGCCTCTTGCGTAAATCTGCCAATAGATCTTTAACCTCTTCATACATTAGTGCAGGACCAAAACAAGACAGCGTTCTCTCAAAACTTTCTATTCCCCAAGGATACTCCATGAAGAATTGTTGGTCACCGAACATCTCAACATATTCAGCAGTGACTTTCAAGTGTTTGTGGTTGCACATCAGAACACCGTCAACAATTGCGATAAGCGCTAGAAGAAACTTCTTCTACTCTGTCAATTCCGAGTCGTGGAGCATTGCAAGAACTTCATCAATGATCACTTCTTTTTTTGAACCAAACAGAGCAGGCCACATCGTGGGTGGTGATTGAGAGTCAGAATCGGTGGGTGCGAGAGGTTTGAGACCACATTCTAAATCTGTAATCCTACCGTATTCACGAAGAGAGAAACGCAGGAGATGAGAGCCGAACAGAGTCCACATCTCATACTTCTTCTTCGTCACCAGTTGCCGACACAGGAGGGCGTGAATGAGTTTGGTGGAGTTGTTGCAACGGGAAACAGGCAACCGGAACAATGTACCAAACTGTGAACCCAGAACCATCTGTAGTTCGTCGTGGCCCTTCAAAGTCGACGCAATGGACCCAATGACAACGGCCTTCGAATAGATGTTCAATCGCGGGCCTTCTGGATAGCATCCGCTGCGCGTTAGCCTCTCCAGAAGCCTACCGGAGTTCCCACAGGTGGACGCCCCCATATCTGCAATAAAATGGGCTTAAACATGCATAACACAATTCGAGAGATGTACATAAACTGATTATATGAATCAAACCTAGTTGCATGCCCAGAAATCTAAACCCTAAAGGAATTCCGACTCATTTGGAAGCAAATACAATACCTTCTCTTCCAGCGTTTTTAACCACTAGTCGCTGCTCCTCCGACACGAGTTTTGATTTCCTCCATCGTTCAATTCCTCGATCTGCAATTGCAATCCGAATAGTTATTTCGACGATTTGTGGCCAAATTTTTTTTTCAGTTCTCTGAGAATGAACAAAGTCTCGTTCGTCCGAAAATTAGAAAGACAGGAGAAATGCATACATACAGGTAACCGCGAATGTATACATTTGTACGAAAAGTTTCGTATTGTCTCCGTATAATTTTTTTTTAATCATTTACGAAACTATAATGGCAGTTTCGTGAATACGAATTACTCGAAGGGTGTGATGGAGAAAATTTTCCTTCTCTTACCTTCTTTTCAAATAAAAACTTGATGTTACCTTCTTTTAAAATTACAAATTTAAAAGTTACCCATACACCAAGTTTCTCTTTTCGTTTTATAACTTCCAGAACGAAATTGTTCTACGTTAAATCAAGAAAAAGAATTAAAAACTACATAACGATAATCAAACTCTCTGCCTCACACATACTTGGGCGTACATTACCACTTGACTAGTTAGTTTTCATTGTAAATTATTTATCAACACGTCTATATATGTAACTGGTTTTGAAATTCTATAAATTTATTTATTAATTTGATAGAAAGATATGTCTTTAGCAAGTTTTAAAATTAATAAATTCTTACTATTTAACAACTCATTAGCCACAAGTATATGACGATGACATTGTAGCATTTAAAGTACCGATCTACGGAGACTAATTGTTGCAACACTAAAGTTATGAGACTCAAACTAACCTAGAGCAAATATATTATGGAGTTTTCGTGTGTTTTTTTTTAACATGTGTGGATCGACAAGATCCGATCCGTAGCCAAACTTTACGACGTGGGGCATCGCGACGTAGTGAAGTTTTCGTGTGTTTAAAAGTTAATAAAATATAAGAAAATAAAATGCAAGGAGATAAAAAAAAAATACAAAAGCATTGGACTATAATTTAACTATCATAAAAATATATTGACAATCAAAAAATTGCAACTAAATGATCAATAAGCATTATAATCAAGTCCAGTTAGTTCACTGAACACTCCAATCCAAACTATCACACAAGATATTACAAAATATAAAAATGTCATAAAACCTAAATAATATTAAATATTTGCATAAATTTGTGAAAACATCATTTGACTCAAGCATCATCTATTAAAAATAAAGAGAGTTATTTTTATCATCAAGGAGAGAGTATTCAAGGTGGATAATTTTCCAGTTTTGGACAATTTTTTTTCGCCGGAACCCTTTTCATCAAGCAAGCGGTACAAGATTCTCCGCTAGGGAGAACCCGAAGAAACCCGCCGGTCTTACAAGGGCAAGAGAAATAAAACGTGCTAACGAATTATGAATCACTCGAAGAGCACGGGAACTAGTCATTACAATCCATAAGAAATATACATTTAAAATTTCAAAAACTCTAGTGGCAATGCGCGAGAGTAGTTGAAAGCTCCATTTCATCCAATAAGTTTCACATTGATGTCACTGTTGAGACACAAGAGTCTCTGTGGTTTTAAAACTCCATGCTTGCGCCAGGAGTGCTGAAGCACTATGTCTCTGAAAAGGGTGGTCACGAACAGGACGAGAGATGACTCTCGCGACCCTCATTTCTCGAATAGCAAATACTTTACCAAACACAGTCCAGCGTGAGCTGCTGTCTAGGTTGAGGGAAAAAGTCTCCAAAAGACGGGGGAAATGGGCATGAAACATTCTTCTATTCTTCAACTTGATATCTCTAGAGGCTTGAAAGATTAAACAGCAAGATACCACGACACTTTTCTTTACAAAGCAACTAGTCGGAAAAGTGGTTGTCGTTAATTTTGGGAGTCTTGTCGTGAAGCAACACTTCATCATGAGGAATACAGAAACTGTCTCGGGATTGGGTAAATAAAACTCTTCATACCCATTAGAAGATTCCTTCAATATGAGTGTTAATCTCCCATTAACAGTCTCATATATTTGCTGGCAGCTACGGCCTTTGGGGAAACGCTTATCAGAACAGTATAAAGATACACCTTGAATACCGAAAAGATAAAGACATTTAGGACCGACGAGGGAATTGTATCCATGACCTACGTGGTCTATGGTCGTATTATTGTCTTCTCGGTTTCTAACAACAACGTGAAAAATCCCAGTTATAAAAAGGCATCTATGGCCATAAGTGAACCAAACATCAAATCTATTGATAGAAATTTGGGTTGAACACTCCCAAAAGTCTCTTGGCATTCAATAACCGGAACACTTTCATCTGATAGATATTTTGAAATTAAATCCAACATCTCCATAAAGGAGGAAGTACAATCCAATATAGCAGACCCATCTATTCTGCATTTGTGGACAAAGATAATAATAACTTTAAGCCTCTCCATTAAGGAGGAAATAAAATTAGGGCTTAAGCCCGTTCTTAAATCTGCTGAAGGGATACTATATGTCCCATAGACCCAACTTGATATATTGTTTTGAGGCCCAAACCATTTTTGGGAGAGAGGTCCATCAAGTGGTCCACTAATTGTGAACCCTAGCTCCAATGTTTGGTAGCGTAGTCGCCACACCAGAAACAAGCTTCCGGCGATCCACATACATGGTCCACAGGATGCCAGCGGTGACGATGGTGGTTGATGGACGGTGGCGAAGACCGTATTATACCAGTGATGCACAAAGTATGATGTGGAGAGGTTTAACGGTAGCCATTCGTTCTCCGGGACACTACGGGAGGTGACGAGCACCACCAGCAAATCGGCGACGGTATCTTCGGTGTAAAGCTCGAGAGCAAAGCTGGTGGTCGCCGCCAAAGAGCAACCACGGGAAATGTAAACATCTTCCAAAGATCTCGAAACTCTATCGAGACGAGATATAGATCCACCTTTGCTGCAACGCCGCCAAAGTCTTTCGTAGATCGCAACCCTGCCACCTTCGCCATGGCGGATCGTGAGAGAAGCTTCTCTCCTTGAGTAGAGCTCCGGCAGAGGAAGCACGACGGTTGGGGCCAGAATCGCATCAGAGACCTCTTTAACTGAGGTTCTCAGATCTATGGATGTAGGAGACGAAAAAACTAAAGCTCTCTTCCACAAGGAGGGAGACTTCTCCATGGCGGAGGAAGGTACGAGAAAGCCAGATCTAGAGGTTACACGATGAGATTTCCGGTGAGATTTCGAGGGATTAACTGTTGGTGCACCGAGTCTATCGTGGTCTCCACCAGAACCGCGGCGGAAGTAAAGGGTGTTGCTGGTGCAGAATCGGTTACCCTCCCTGGCAGATCTCGCCAAAGCCATCTTGTAAAAGCATAGACCGTCGCAGATCTTGGAGCAACAATGGCTCATATTCAAGAGAAGATTCACAGAACGCCGGAGAAAAATCTTAGAGTAGAGTAGGAGCAACACAGATTGTGATAGAGCGGAGAGAAAGGAGCGATTGGGTTGAACGGGCCGACGCCGACGAACCAAAGCTTCGCCGGCGTCGGAAGACGTGGACAGCTTTGCGGTTCCGATGAGAATTTTGTAAACAGAGAGAATCCTGGTTGATCTTTTGTTTTTACATTACCTGTGTCGTCAACATGTCTCTTTTGTCTTCAAAACTTCCCAGTTTTGGACAATTTTGACATTATTACCGTATGAAAAACACAATTATAAAGTAGTAAATTTTGTAATCACTTCAGAATTAATTAGGGTTGATCGAAGATCTTTTGGGTCCCACACAGAAAATAAGACCGTTAGAACTTAGAAGTAAAAAGGAAAAGGGTAAAATCGTCCATACAAGAATGTTTAAACATGCCCTCTCTTTTTCAGTCAGAACGTTACGAACTAGAATATAAAAAATGAAAGAACAGAAAGCCCTTTTACAATTAATAAAGCCCCCAAAGAAAACACATTACTGAGGAAGAAGACGACACAATCGAAAATTTTGAAATCGATCAGTAACAATGGAGGATACGATCTCAAACCCTAGTATTGAACCCCTCTTATTTTCTGTTGATCCATTGTCTATCCTCCTCTCTAAGAACTCCGATAATAACGATCTCTTCGGGTTCGAGAGAGGACCCAGATACGGAGAATACGCCAGATTGCGAGAATCAAAACTTCGAATGAAACGAGACTTCGAGAAGATTCTAAAAGAAGAAGAAGAGAGATTTTTCGGCGGCGGAGATCAGCCGACGAAGAAACAAATTAGGGTTTCGCCGGAGAAGAATTACCAGACGAGATTTGGCTTTAAATTTAATCCCATGACGAATCCAAATCCGCCGAAATCGTCGTCTTCCTTGGCCCAATCTGTACCTGATTTTTCTGCTATGATTCGTAAAGAAAATCGCCGGCCAGTTAATTCGAGCTTGCTTCCCCGGAGAACAGAACTCACTCCGCCGCCGACGAAGAGCAGAAACGCCTCTGTTTTCCACGGATCAGCGTCTTCTACTAGAGGAAGCATATCGGCGAGTGCAGGAGAGAAGAAGAGTAGAGTGATGACGCGTAAAAGCTACGCAAATGTCGAAGATCTCAAAAAAATCTCCATGGCTGCAGCTTCCGCCATTCATGGCGGCGGAGGAGGAAGGAAATCAATCGGCGGTGGTCGAACCATTTTGGGTTCCAGACAAATCTACTGATTCTTCGTTCTGTTTGTCCCAATCCAACATTCGTGGTTCAAAAGTTGATTTTGTTTTCTTCTTCTACGATTTGATTCTTTTATTAGGTTTTTGATTGATAAAGATTGATCCTTTTTTCTGATTTTCGTTTTTAGTGAGTGATAAAAGTTGTGATTAGAACTAAAGGATTTGAGATAGTTTTATCAGAACGACTTATAAATAATATTCTAACAGGCATTGATCATCGTTGAATTACACAAAATGCTATTTGATAAAAATTATATGATCTGGTTCTAACAGAGATCTATTGTTAGCTCTCCGACCAAACACCGAAAGATCTCATATGCAATCTCTGATCCAAGTCCAAACAAGTGGGTTTCAAGCTCCATCCATTTCTCCATCTCGACACTGATAATTTCATCGGGACCAATCCGAGCCAATTCTGCCCACTTTGGAACTTCTGCAAGAACACTTTGAATCAACCCGGATGGTTTAGCATTCAAAGGCTTCAATCCGCAAGAAATGTTCCTTTCTTCTAAGTGCTCGATCATGGCATCAACCAGGAACCCTCCGGTTATTCCAGGGAGATTAACCAGCTTATCAGAACGTGCTGCGTAAATCATCAGGTCGTCAAAGAGTTCTGGTCCGATGAGGTAGTTCTCTTGTGTAGTGGTACTTCCAATGAGTAGCTCAGTGTGGATAGTGACTTCTCTTGCAATGCTGAATCTCTGTCGCGTTAATAGGAGACCCGTGTTGCTTAAACAGCGCAGGACGTTAGAGACGTGGCTGACTAAACTGGCGATCGCTTGATAACTACCATCACTTGTCGCATTCTTTAATGAAATTGCAGCATCTTCAAGAACGTCCCAATCTGTTTCTATGGGCTCTAGAGGCTGCCTCATTTGTCCTGGAACTTGAAATATTATAACAGCAGTTTCAGGTTTCAGATACAAGAACTCAAGTTTTTTTCAGAAATCAAGTATCAATCTTATGTACCTGAGATATTGTCGAAGCTATTGGAAAAACAACTCTCATTGGAGAAAGATGCATCAAGAACAGAACCCGGGCTCGTGTAATCGCTATTTGCATTTGCAATGGAACTCCACATCTCTGTTTTGCCTTTCCTCTACAAGAAAGGAGAAGCAGAATAAACAGAAAAGACGAGGAATACTACAATGTAAAGTTCTTGCAGATTGTAAGCATACCCGAGAAGCTGTATTTGTGTAAGAGGTATCGATATCCCGAATATACGGCTGCTCATGTGCTAAAGAAGATAGTAACTCATGGAGAATCAAAGAGGCTGATTTATTGCCTCTTATGGCTTCATCTTCGTCTTGAGAAGCCATTTCTTTCAACTTTTGCTGAATCAACCCCAGAGTACCGGCATCAAGTGGCAGTCTTTTCTGAAATGGTGTTCTCGGGGTTCTTTTACCCATCTGATTTTGAAAGCTTTGAACTCCTTTTATCTCTTTGGATTCTCTATAACATGGATTATAATTTCTATGAGGGAAACCAGGTTTCAATGGAGAAAATGCGGTTTCATTGCTGCCATTGGGGTCATTACTACAAGCGCAAGAGCATTCACCATCTAATCTTCTTGACCCTTGACCAGTTACACAAGCCAGCCTTCTCTTCCGTGCTGGAGGGCTTATTCCTGGTCGATTACAAGAATCCTCAACACTGGTGTGAGATTTTCTCTGAAGATTCAAATCAGAGTTTTCAAATTTAGCCGGGGATTTGATGAAGTGATGATTCCTGCTAGGTGAACCTCTATTCAAGGCTAAAAAGTCCTTCTCTTTACAGTTCAATGCATTTGCAGGTGACAAACGGCCTTTCTTGCTTTGTAAGATGTGAGACCGGGACTCTGGGGGAAACCTTTCCCTCTGCGACACCTGATTATAAAAATCGGATCTGTTTCCAACACCCAGAAACGCCATTTCGTCCTTTCCATTAAACTCCCACCAATCACGATTAAAAGCCTTCCTCTCCATTTGAACTGTACAACCTCTGCCTTTACCAGAAACAGACGCAGATGGTTCTTGATTTCTCCAAAACACATTTCTTTTACTCCGTTCAAAGGGCGTTGATTGCGCCACATTCTTTCCAGTATCTTTATCTACCGGAGTAGAACCATGGACATCAACCAAACTACCACAAGCTTTACAAGAAGCAACACTGTTGTCATAACTGTCGGGTGAAACAACAACTTGAACTGGATCTTTCCCAGCATTTATGTACCTTCTAGCGCCCCAAGAACTAGGAAAAGCAATAGCACATTTGGCATTTCTCTTTCCTGGTTCAAGAATCCTAGCAGCAGCATCAATCAACCTAGAGCTACGCCTCAGAAGCCTCGGGCTTCGAACAGGAGAAGCTAGTTTATGATGATTATCATACTGATGATGTTTCTTTACACGGGTCAAAACGTTCTTAATCTGCAATGCTTCGGATCCAAACTTTTTAACCACGACGCGCCTATCACACACATCTGTTGTCCTCTGCAACTTTTGTGGCCTTGACTTGTTAAAACCATTATCTTCTTCTTCTTCTTCTCCATCTTCTTCATCATCAAACAAGTTGTTCTGAATCTGAGAAAACGAAGACAGTTTCTTCTTATTCTTCTTCTTCCCTTTGTCTCTGAGATTAGATGGCATAGAATCAAGACCCATTAAACGTGCAACCAAACTAGGAGATCTCATTTCATGCTTTTTCTGCTCCACAACTTCACCCTTATCCTGGAAACTTCCTCTGTTCTCATCATCAATCTACCCATTTAATAAACACAAGCTTAAGCTTAGATTGAAGAAACTAGATTTCAACTTTTAACAAAAGAGACAGAGAGAGTGGAAATAATCACCAGATTAAGCTTAGATTTGAGCATTTTATCATTCCCACCAAACCTCTTAGAAGCTTGTTTCCCTGAGCAAAATGCATTAAAGAATCTCTTTTTCAGACAAAGCTTAGAGAGACGAGAGAGGAGAGAGAGAAAGTAACGAACCAGGAAGAAGTGATTTGCGAGAAAAGAGTTTCTTTTTGGCGAAGCGTCGGTTCCAATCGAAGAGCTGGAAGAAAACGCCGACGCAACCACCGAGCCGATTTGGCCGTTTCTCAGTTATGGCCGCACACGGTGCCGTTTCTTGTAACTCTCCCGTCATTACCACTAAACCCTAAACCACAGACAACTTCAGAGAAGATCGCAAAAATACACAGACGAAAATTGTCTATCCTTTAGAGACACATTGCTTCGAATCTCTTAGCTTGTAGACGAAAGAAAAAAATCTGAAACTCCCAGAGAATCAAAAAAATACTTTCTTTTGAATTCTTGAAAAGTCTCTCAGCTTTTGTGAAAAGTTTAGGCGCTCGTGAAGAAGAAGGAAGAAGGAGAGAAGAAGAGGAGTGTTACATAATAGATAGCTTAGTTACGAGAATGAGGAAAGAAAGGAGACAGAAACGACAATTGTACAGTGGAAGAAGAAAGAAACTGTGTGGATATTTGTGTTTTGTTTTTCTTACACAAAAAAAAAAAGAAAAGAAAATCATCAGAGCTCAAAAAGAAGAAACTGAGCTAAAAGAAGACGATAAAGTGGTCTGTTAAAGATTGAGACTCAAGGGGTAATATTCGCAATTTGGAGTTGAAAAGAGAAAGGAGACAAGAGCAAAAAGATAGTGACCAAGTGATTGAAAGTGATATGAGAGACTCAGAATAACTTTTTGATTCTAAAAGTTTTTTTTTAATTACTGTGATTCTCTCTGTTGTAAACTGGCGGTGAAAGGGGCTCGAGAGAGATTTGTTTACTGCTTTTTTTTTCCTTGCAGAAGAAGAAGAGAGAGAGTGCATGCGCACAAAAGGTTAAGTAGATGATAGAAGTAGACTGAAATGAAAATGAGAAATTAAAAAGAGGAGAAAAATGAAGATTAATTGTTATGTTATTATTATTATTATTATTATTATTATTAAGATGGAATGAGTTTTTAAGGAGATTGTAGGAATCGAAGAAGCATGATGACAATAAGGTTAAAGGTTCGAGGGTTCTGTTTCTCGTTTTTGACGAATCCAGTTTCATCTGTACTCCGTTTCTCATTTCCAATTCTCGCATTGGTTTGTGGAATAAACAACTTCTTTTTATTTTATTTTTTACCAGTATTCGAAATACCTTATATTGTTGTTGGTATTAATTTTACTTTGTTATTCTATATATGAATAATGATTTCGATGGAGAACTTAAATTTCTCATAGTAATTTACTAATTTCTCATAGTGATTTCAGGCATTAAAGAGAGAGCATAACAGTGGAGCGGATACACTAGATAAGGTAGCAAGAGGTCTAATGTCGGTCATAGAGTAGTATGTTGCTTACTGCAAGTCTTTTGAAGATGCTTTTCTGCTTTGTATCTTGCTACAAGATTATAAGTTTTGAACGTTTTGTATTAATTTATGAATGACAAGATTTTTTTGTTTGGACTTTTGAACTTCATTAAAAGAGATAAAGGTCTTACAAAATAAACCAAAAATCATAAACAACTAACCAACAAAGAGCAAACGGAGGACAAGAACAAAAACAAAAAAAATGAGAAACAAAACATTAAACATTAAACAGAGCAACGTAAACAAGATTGCAGACTATATAACACATACGAGATGTAACACAAGACTGATTTCAATGACTTTCAGCTGCTAAAGCTTGAGCTAACTACAAGATTATAAGTTTTGAACGTTTTGTATTAATTTATGAATGACAAGATTTTTTTTTTGGACTTTTGAACTTCATTAAAAGAGATAAAGGTCTTACAACATAAACCAAAAATCATAAACAACTAACCAACAAAGAGCAAACGGAGGACAAGAACAAAAACAAAAAAAATGAGAAACAAAACATTAAACATTAAACAGAGCAACGTAAACAAGATTGCAGACTATATAACACATACGAGATGTAACACAAGACTGATTTCAGTGACTTTCAGCTGCTAAAGCTTGAGCTAACCACAATGGGAGACCCGTCGCCACATACGAACGCCACCGATTCTCCATGGTAACACTCCTATCAATCAACGATTGGCCGCAACACCTGCATATTCCATCGACCAGCCTATAAAAGAAGAAGCCGATGTTTGTATCTCCGGCGGGCGATTAACAACTCCCACTAGCTCTTTCGCGTTAATTACAAATACAACTTGAGTGAACTTATGACTTCGCATACAGTCAATAACCCATAAGAGGCTTATGTGCTTAGCATCAACAATATCGTCAATGAAGCTAAAGGCCCTGCGACTATGAAGTAATACCTTCCCTGTGTGATCGCGAGCTATCCAAGCACCACCACATAATCTTCTCTTTCGCGACCAGGTGATACCAACATGACATTTAATCCATCCTTCCATAAGAGGCTGCCATGAGGGTTGGTCATTACCAACTACACAACCTGCTGCATTCACCACTTCGGTAGGTGACATTTGCGCTTGAAACCATTCAACAAAGTCCTTAAGAATCTTATGAACATTGTCCATGGCATCATATTGTTTTCCCTCAAACAGTAGCTTGTTTCTATTCTTCCACAGCATCCACAACACCTACGGAAAGTGGCAACGAATCTCAATAGGGACACATTTTGATCTAGAATTTTCCAGTACATGGTGGAAGTTTGCATAAATAGTTGATTCACCAAAACCACTTACTGATATAGGAAAGTTACTCAACGCCCAAACTTGACGAGCTTTAGTACATGTAAAGAGTACATGATTGATGTCCTCACTCTCAAAACCAAAAATTTGGCATCTAGAGTTAGTATTCAGCCCTCGTTTATTCAAGGAGTCGGCTATAGCAAGCGCACCAGAAACCGCTTTCCACATAAAAACCTTAATCTTAGGTGTAGTGATTACTTTCCATATACTCTCTTTCAATGGATTCAACGAAGGCATTGCTTCAACTTCTAGGAGAAGGTCCAGCTTGGCCAATCTATAGATTAACCAGTGACCTAACTTGACATGTTATTGACCATCCTTATTATGACACCAAATCCAAAAGTCAGATCGATTCAAACTCGGTTTCATGTTGAGGATGCGAGAGACATAATCACGGAAAAACAACTCACTAAGTTTTTCTCTGTTCCAGGTACGAGTGGTAGGATCAATGAGATCATGAACCATCAAGTCAAGATTAACAGAACGAGGCTTGAGAAGGGGTCGTCGCATAACTCCATCAAAGATCCAAGAGTCTCTCCGAACACTTATAGAACGGTCATCCCCAACCATACATCGTAACCCTAATTTTAACAAATCACGTCCATGAACTATGTTGCACCACGCATAGGAGGGGCGATCACCAAGTCCTGTAGTTAAGAATTCAGATTGAGGATAATATATGTCCTTAATACTTACGCAAATAGGCTGGTTGGCTCTATGAGAGCTCTCCACGCCTGTTTAGCTAACAACGCCTGATTAAATAGCTCAATATCTCTGAAATCGAGACCCCCTGCGCTCTTTGGCACACATAACTTATCCAACTGGTCCAATGAATTTTGCCTCTGTTCTCAGACGTATTCCACCAATAATTTAACATTGGGCTAGAAAGATTCTCACAAGTATACTTTGGTAACTTGAAAACCGACATTGCATAAATCGTCATGGACATTCTTGTAGACTTCAACAACACTTCTTTTCCAACTTAATACAACATCCATACATACCAACCTGAAAGCCTAGTCTTCAAACGCTCTTGGATATAGCTCAACAATTGAATCTTGGTGCCAATAAAGCACTCGAAAAGCTCCAAATATTAACCAGCTCCCCCCTTCATTAGTGATACACATTGAATCTTGAATCCGCTTCTTTAAAGCATCTTTAACACGTGAACCAAAGGTAATGGACGACTTCAATAAGTTTATGGTTTGTCCCGTAGCATCCTCATAAGTTCGCATGATTCATTTTAGAACAACAACTTGCTCCTCATTTGCTTGACAAATAAACAAGATATCGTCCGCGAAAAGAAGATGGTGGAGCATTGGACCTGCCGGAGAGAATTGGATCCCATTCATAGTACCATCTCTCTCAGCTTTCGTCAATAGGTATACTAAACCTTCAGTACATAAAACAAAGAGGAGCAGAGATAATAGATCTCCTTGGCGTAAACCACTTTTAGAAGTGAAAAACTCATGCTCTTGGTCGTTAACAAGAACTTAATAACTCACAGATTGCACACAAAACATGACCCATCCGATCCAACGAGAAGAGAAACCCAACGCTCGAAGCACAACCTCAATATAGGACCATTCAATAAGGTTATAACCTTTCGACATATCCGTCTTGACGGCCATAAAATTCTTACAAATATGCTCATGTACTCTTAAGCTATGAACAATCTCATGAGCGATAATAAAATTGTCTGAGATTAAACGCTTCTCCACAAAATTCGACTGAATAGGGGATATGATAGTAGACGTAAGCGGTTTAAGCCTTGCCACTAACAGCTTAGAGATGATTTTATAAAGAATAGAACACAACCTGATCGGGCGTAATTCATTCATTACTATCGATATATTATTCTTCGAAATAAGGCATATAAGTGTGTGGCTCCAATCAGATGGGAAGGAGACATAATTAAATAATTCCATGACTTCTACAGTGATTGTGTGCCCGATTATATCCCAATATTTTTAGAAGAACCAACCATTCATATCGTCAAAACCAGGGGCACTTGAAGCCTTGATTGAGAAAACAGCTCCTGCAACCTCCTCACGAGTGACTGGAGACAAGAGGGTATTGTTCATTACTGTCGACACTCTCTGTTGAAAGCCATAAAAGAAGGCAGAGAAGCTTTCCGGTTGAGAGCTACGAAAAAAATTTTGAAAGTAGGAGACAACCACTCTATCTTTAACTGTTTCTTTGACATGTATGTTACATGCGTCATCCATCAGCTTATCAACCCATTTACGAGCTCGATCGGCCTTAACAGAGGCGTAGAAAAACTTTGTGTTATGATCACCCGACTTTAGCCACTTTTGTCTGCTCCGTTGTTTCAAATATGATTCCTCTTCTCGATATGCCATTGCCAACATTTTTTCCAGAAAAGCCATATGACTATAACATAAATTTCAACTTCCAGCTCAGCTTTCAGCTGCTCAATTTTGTGGAGAGAGTTAGAGGTGGATTGTTTTTCCAAGAACTCAATCCTTTACGGCAATCACCAATTCTACTGAGAACATCTTTGTCCCGACCCACCGAGACACCATTCCAGGCACTAGATATAGTCTCTCTTACGCCTTCCTTTCCTACCCATCTTTGATCAAACTGAAAACAACCACGAGGGCGCTGTTTCTCTTTAAATAATCCTAAGACCACAAGTTTATACCCTCTCGAATCTAAGAATAGCTGATTTGAGTAAGGGAATACTCTTGGCCAGTTCTTATTATCGAAGGCTCGATCCAATTTACATTGAACCCAATAGTTGTGACGTCTTCCAACACAAATGAAACCATTCCCATTACTCGGTAATTCCAGCATCTCACAAAAATTGAGCATCTCAGAAAATCCTTGAAAAGAAGACTCACTGCGTTTAGGACCGCTAAGCTTTTCCGCATTATGAAGAATTTCATTTAAGTCACCAATGAGACACCATTCTTCCTTACAATTGATTCCAATTCTCATAAGACGTTCCTAAACAAGATGACGAAAATCAGTCTCCGAAGCACCATATGTACACGTTAAGAAAAAGGTAAAACGATCAAACTGTACATTAACATCAAGAAAATTTTTATTTACAAACTTGAAGTCCAGCCTGACACTGCGCTTCCAAAAGATTGTTAAACCACTACTGAAACCAACCAGATCAACGGTGAAAATTCTATTGTAACCCAACCAAACTTCAAATCAACTAACACGTTCTTTTTGTTCTCCGTCTCCATTAAAAACAAAGTCTTAGAAGAATACATTTGTCGAATCTCCATGAGACGTGGAACTGTCAAGTTATGACTCGACCCTGATAGTTCCAACTTACTACTTTCATCCGTGCGGTGGTCGTTCCCTACTCAGAACAACCTCAATTGATTGACGCTTCACAACTTCCGAAGAAGAACCAAGTTCGGAAATAACTTTTCTCTTATATATGAGCTTCACATCAGACTTTATCGACGAAGAAACCTCTGCCACAGGATCGGAAGAATGAGTTTTACCCATCACAACAGCCACTTTGCGTGCAGTGGCATGTCTCTTCACCTTAGAAGGACGTCTCCTTCCTTTGGAAAGACGTGACGTGGTACCAGAAGAGCTAGCCTCAACAAGGCAAGATTTAAAAACCGTTGAACCACATTCAGATTGTGAGACAGGAGGCAAAGACATAGTGCCTTGAAATTTGAAGAAGGAGCAAGAAAGCCATCAGAAAGAGTTCCAGCTTTGAAAGCATCTCCCATCATCTTCGACACCTTCACCTGAGAGTCAGCTACCTTTCCCTTTTTCTCAAAGTCAAAGACAATTCCTTGTTCTTTGTCAACATCATTATGAAAAAGAGGAGCTTCCTCTAGATGTAACAGAGTCTTCTGAGAAATAGGATTCTTCTCAACCTCAGCTACAGAACTCTGAATGCACAAAATACGAGCTTGTGGTTCGGAAGAGTCATCAACCGTAAGATATTAGCGCATCTCTTAGAGAACTGCATGGGCAATACGGGGATGACCAGTAAAAGGATCAACTCCTACTTTCGATTCTGATAACACTCCACGAAGGGGATCATTGTCACTCAATACAGGGGTAGCTTCGCTTGTTTATTTCTGAGGAATGCACGGCAAAACCGTTGCACTAGGCCGGTCTTGGGCGAGCAACTGACATTGTTCCTTGGAGTGAGTGAGTCTCTGAAAATGATAACATCTCTTTTGTACTCTTTCAAAATCAAAAAACAACTTTAGTGGACCTTCATGTTTGAAAATGAAAATTCTGTAACGAAGGATAGGTTTAGACAAATTGAAGAAGACCTTCACCCTCACATAATCCTTCCTTTGATTGTGGGAAGGATCATAAGCAACCTCATCAACTCTTCCGATGAGTTCTCCAAGGACTGTAATAACCTCCTTAGTCTAATAGTTCACAGAGATATTGCGGATCTGAACCCACACGGGTAAGAATTGCAGGTAATCATCTGGAGGAACTTCAAACCATAAGTACAACACAATAAACCAATTGTTAAAGGTCCAAGCACCTTTCTTAAGAACCTCCTCCATTTCTTCTTTATAGTTAAAAATGAATTGGAAGCGGTCCCTGCTCAGAGCTACACCTCTAACCCGGTCATACACTCTGAGCTTCCTTGGCATATCGAGAATCGAATTTTCCATGGGTTGAAAACTCAGATTCGAAGTTAGACCAATAATACTCATCACATTCCGTTCACAAGAGTAAAGCTCGGGAAGATCAGGCATGTTAAAAAGAACGTCATCTTCACCCAAAGACAAAGATTCTAAAGCCTTCTCCACTTCAGATTCCATAGGATACATAGTGTATAGAGATGATAAGTGAAAACAGAGAGTTGAGTAACCACAAAAGATATGATCTATCGTGAAAAATCCTGGGAAAACAACTCCTTCAAACACACGTTCACCACTCAAATGACAGTTATCACTGGGAAAACAAAGAAACTGTCACTGAAAAAAGATCTGACACGAGAAAATCACTAAAACATGTTGGAAAAACAATAGTTATTCAAAACAAAAGCTCTTTCTATCAAGAGGTGAAATCCTCTCAATGAAAGAGTGAAACTTTGGACATTTGTACAATTTTTTACCATGACGAGTTACTTTACTTGTATTTTACTAGAGTTTTTATTGATTTTGCTTATGTAAAAGCGTGCATAAGCATTTAATCAGATACGCTAAGAAAAGCTTCAAAAATTAAATATTAATAGTAACATAATAATAAAAATAATGTATTCTATTAAAGATTTGTTGAAATTTTGTCAAAAGAATTTGGGTAATCATCCCATAATCAATAAAATAATTATAGGAAAAACAAATCAAATGGAAAAAAATGGGTTTCTCTCTCGGGCACATCTTTCAAAAGGGTAGATATCCGATATGTTTTTAAATTAAGCCACCGCACCTACATATCTTCGTCGCGCCTAACTCCGGCGAACTATTTTTTCATCAAGTTTTCATGGATTCTCAATGGCGTTTAGCTTCCTCTCCTGCTCCTATTTCCAATTATGGAACATAGAGCCTCTCATGTTTGCTCCTTTGCTTCTTTATAGTTGCTCCTCACTTGTGTTGTGATTTTTTCTTCTCGATTTGAACTGTCTCTTCTCATCTCCTTGCTAAACTTAAGTTGTCTCCACTCTGCTGTTGTGGGTTCTTCTTTGTTAAGCTTGACTGAAACTACATAGGAGATCTTCTACGGCTTCTTCTTCCCGTTCACGCGCAAATCATATTTCTAGTTGGTGGAAGTCGAGTCCAAAACGACTAATGGAGAAAGAGGATGATGCTCTCGTGTTAATTCTTGATTTTGACTTCTCAGATTTAGTTGAGAAGTAAAAATTCTCCCTAGTGGGACGAGTCTTCCATGAAGGAAGAAGAATTGAATCTCTCTTGACCCATATGCCAAGAGCAAGCATTTGGGATGTTGAAGGCCACATTGCTGGAAGAAATCTCGGGAATGGGAGATTTAAGTTGGCCTTCAACTCGAAAGAAGCTATGCAAAAGGTGATCCGTAGAAGGCCTTGTCACTTTAATGAGTGGACCTTTGCCTTGGAAAGGTGGGAATCCACATGTCGTGATGACTTTCCAAACATTATTACATTTTCGATCCATGTCACATGGTTACCGACCCATCTCTGGAAAGATGATCCCTTCTTTAATCTTGGTGAATCTCTCGCACATGTGGAGGGCTGTTGACGCGGACAGGGCTTGGATGCAAGTCATCGTGGATGCGACGAGGCCTCTGAAATTCAATAGGAAAGCTCAATTCTCCTTTGGAACCTTCCCTATCTCTCTTAGATATGAGAAGTTGTATAGGTTCTACTTCACTTGTCATATGAATGCGCACGACGAACGCTCGTGCCTAAAGCTAACAAAGGAGCAACGCAAGACGAACATGCTTGAAAGACGGGCAAGAGAAGACAAGGAGGACCGAGGGCCAAGCAAATATAACCGGAAGTTGATTTCTCCTAGAGATCAGAAACGCCGTAAGGCTGAGGAAGGATCTTCCCTAGGGAACAACACTTCAAACTCTTCTCAAACCCAAGCAAAAACACTAGTTCATAGGAACTTGTTTGTAGGGAATGAACTCAAGCCATCTCTTCCTCAAGCCAGAAGTGGGGGTCATAGTTCTCAAGATCTCTCGTCTGCAACTGCTCCTCGTGATCGAGAGCCCTCTCATCATTTCTCCTCAGACGCTCATAGACAATGGAGGCCTCGCTCTGAAACTCAGCCACAAATATCGAATGAGCCAAGGATTGGAAGGGTTTCGAATCATCCACCACAACCATCAAACCATTCTCAAAGTTCCCTCTCACGTGAATCAAAAAATCAAAACAAAGGAGAAAGTCTAATTTATCTCCGGAAAGCTATAAAGTTCAGAGTCTCATTGTGGGCAATTCATCGAAATGAGTACTAGCGAAGGAGAAAGGGAAAGCAATTGCTGAGGGCATCACATCGGATGAGCCTCAACATTTGAGTGGTGGGATAAGCTATGGTTTAAGCCTTCAAGCACCTCCACCTGCTGGTGAGATCATTTCGGCAACTGCCGATGAAGAAAGTCCAGAGAACGCAATGAGCGCAACAATTTTGTTGAAAGGCGGAGGCCTGGTAAGGAGACCAACTCTAGATAATTGGTAATTGCTCTTAAATGATTGTGAGCTTGATGATCGTATGTGTGATCCATAAAGTGAGGGTAAATATGTGGCAGAGATATAAGAAGAATCGGGACTGAAATTCTATGAATAAGAAAACGATGATCTCTAAGGAGAAGAGCTGGAGGTGATCGGGACATTGCAGAGTTTGGATGTGGTGAGTGTTGAGCGTACGGTGTCAGAGGCGATTCAGCCGGTGAGTCGTCATGCCCCGTTTGCCAAGGATCCAGTGAATTCTCTGTCCCCAACTAGGTGTCAGAGAAGCGTCATTAGGCCTTTTTCTGAATTCCATCCAAGAGAGAGGAAGGTGCTGGTTTTAGAAAGAAGGTCCATTGGGCCGGGAAAGAACAAAATCTCCTCTAGGATGAGTGGTTCTCATAAGGCCTCTAAGAAGAATACTAAAGCTACTACAACGATGAATATGGGCTCGAAATTGAAGGCTCTTAATAGCCATTTACCTAAAAAATAGCTGCTTCAAGGAAGTTATTTCCTTTACATAGGAGAATTTCTCCAAATTCGTCAAATGCCGAGAAGGTCAAAGGTCTGAGATCAAAAGGGGTGAAGAATGAACAAAGTGTCCCACGTGTTATGGTGTTTCTGTCTATTAAAAGCAAAGTGGTTATTCCATAGGATGGTTCGATGGGGTCCTTGAACCCATCCAACCACCCTGGATGAGGATATTGGCATAAAATTGTTAAGGGACGAGCGCTAAAAGTACTACTTGTCGACTGGAAGAGATATGTAGGTTTTACTCTCCAGGTTTTTTATTTGTATCGGAGACTAAGAATAGTCAGTTTTTTGTACAAGACCTCCAAGTTTCAGTAGGATTTGATTGTCTGTTAACTGTGAATCTAGTTGGTGTGCGCGGAGGTCCAGCTTTGTTTTACTCTGCTGATTATCCGGTTACTGTTTTATGTATGATTGATCGTTTGATTGATATTGAAATGATTATTGATGGTAACTGTGTTTAATTTGACTTTTGTGTATGGAGATCCGGTGATTGAATATCGAGATTGTGTTTGGGGAAAAGTGACTCGTATAGCGATTAGTAGAAATGGTGCTTGGTTTACTATTGGTGACCTTAATGAAATAACGGGTAACCACGAAAAGTACAGTGGAAGGAAACATTCAGAATCAACTTTTCTCTCATTCTGTGAGATGATTCATTATTTTGGACTAATTGAATTCCCCTATAGAGGTAACTTTATGTCATGGGCGGGTAAACATAAGAATGAAATGGTAATGTGCAAATTTGACAGAGCAATGAGTAACGAAGATTGACACAATATTTTTTCTGCACACTAATGTGGAGCATTTAAAAATGTGAGGTTCCGACCATAGATCCTTGGTGGCAAATATCCAAAAAATCCCCCAAATATTGGAGATGGCTTTTATTTTTGACAAGCGGTAGATCAACAAACGATGATTAAAAGAGGCGGTAGAAGAAGGATGGGGCGGAACTACTGCATATCAAATAAGACCAGTCTTAAAGCGTATTCGACCGTGTCGTTGTGCCATCTCTAGCTGGAAGAAAGGAGCCAAATCTAATACTGAAAAGCTTATGGAAGAGCTGAAAGATCGCATCGATCAACCAGATGAACATACCTCGTATGAAACCTTGAAGGAGTTGAAGGCTAATCTATGTAAGACCTTTGTGGAGAAGGAGTATTTTTGGAAGCAAAAGAGTATAGCCAATTGTTGAAGGAGGGCGATCTGAACATGAGTTTCTTTCATGCATCAACTAAACAGAGAAGAGCTCAAAACCGCATATTGGGCCTAAATAGCCTAGATGAAGTTTGGGTAGATAATGTGGCGGGAGTTGAGAGAGTTGCAATAAAGTATTTCAAGGAGCTATTTAGCTCTTCAAACTCTAGAGATATTGACCTTGATATCCAGGATGTTCCTGTGAAGGTAACATGTAGAATGAAAAGAATCCTAATAAATGAGTTCATAGAGGATGAAGTAAAAAAAGCACTTTTCTCCCTAAAGCCAGGGAAAGCTCCTGGGCCAGATGGGATGACCGCTATATTTTACCAACAATTTTGGGATGTTGTAAGGAAAGATCTCATGGATATGATGAAAAGTTTCTTTGACACGGGAAGCTTTTATAGAAAACTAAATGAGACAAACATATGTATGATTCCGAAGATGGAAAGACCAAGGGAGATGCATGACTTTAGACTGATAAGTCTATGTAATGTGGGGTGTAAAGTAATTACAAAAATCCTAAGCCGACATCTAAAGGGCCTCCTTCCAGACTTGATTTTGGAGACAAAATCTACCTTTGTGGAATGAAGGCTTATAACTGACAATATCATGATAGTGCTAGAAAACTTTCATGCTTTGTGATCTAATCCATCTTGCCGAAAAAAATTTATCGTGATTGAAACGGATATGAGCAAGACGTACGATAGGGTAGAATGAAATTTCCAAAGAGTTATATTGGTGAAGATGGGATTTGCCAACAAATGGACTGAGTGGATCATGAGTTTTATTTCTACAGTATCGTACCGAGTCCTTCTTAATTGAGTGCCTCGAGGTCGCATAGTACCCATGCGTGGGATTAGACAAGAGGACCCCATTTCCCCATACGTCTTCATCTTATGTACAGAAACCCTGGTTGCACAACTACGAGAAGCAGAATGGCGCAGACGAATCCAGGGAATCCAAATTTCTCGAGCAAGCCCACCTACCTCCCAGCTTCTATTCGCAGATGATAGTTTGTTCTTCTGTCAAGCAGACGTGGCGAAAAGTAAAGAGATTATAGATATTATCCGCGGAGCTGTAGGTCAACAGATTAATCTATCCAAGTCGCCAGTCATGTTTAAAAATGACGTTCCAGCTCAAGAAAAGTTAGCTATTAAGACAACTCTGCGAATCCCTCAAGAAGGAGGGATGGGTACCTATCTGAGACTCCCCGAAAAAATATGCGGGTCCAAGGTGCAAGTTTTTGCATCTGTGAGAGATCGTCTTCACATTAGAATCAAATTGTGGTCAACCAAATTTCTATCCAAAGGAGGGAAAGAGGTGATGATTAAATCAGTTGTACATGCCCTTCCGACATATGTAATGTCATGCTTTTTACTTCCAAAGCGATTTGCACTAAGCTTAGCATCGCGATTGATAACTTTTGGTTGTGTACTAAGGCGGATAGTCATGAGATTCACTTGTTGGCATGGGACAAACTATGTAGCTAACTATCAGAAGGGGGTCGGGGGTTCTGTATATTCGAGGACTTTAATATTGCTCTCTTGGCAAAACAGCTATGGAGATTAATACGCTTTCCCAACTCACTTTTGTGCAAAATATTGTGGGGACGATACTTTAGGTATTGTGGTCCATTGAAAGTTCAAAAGCCACTTCTTCTCTCGGATCTCCGAAGGATTATTGGATCGAAAATGAATACCAAGGTATTGAGTGAACCATGGATCCCAGAAAATCTGGTTTGACCTCCAAAAGGTACAATGGTTGAGAAAGACCCTCATATGCATGTGAACGCCCTTATTGATCATGTTATGACCCATTGGAGTAGGGAACGCCTCCATGAGCTATTTACCCAAGATAATGTTCAACGCATACTAAGTCTTCGTCCGACGAAATCATTCTTGAGAGATGGGTATAGCTAGTGCTTCACTTTGTTTGGAAACTATACCGCCAGATCAGGATATTGGACAACGAAAGAATTATCTCGTCCACCCTCAATGACAACACTACTGACACAAGCATGGAAGTTAAAAGTCACATGAAAGTTAAAAACATTTTTGTATGGCAATATTTATATGGATGTCTAACTACATGTCAAAGATTGCATTTTCGACACATTAGTAATGAAAAAATGTGCCTTGTTTATGGAGCGTCGGAAGAAACTATTAATCATATGCTATTTGAATGCCCTTCGACGTGACAAGTTTGAGCCTTGGCACCTATTCCCTCTTCTCCTATCCTATTTCCCGTTATTCCCTCTGTGGAAACTTGTAATTTTTTTATTTTGGGACGCGAGGAAAATAGGAACTGAGGAGGAGGCGTGACACTCGTACCATGAATTTTATGGTTTATCTGGAAAGCAAGGAACAATTTATTTTTGAAAACTCTCGCGAAGTGGTCCAAGATATATTGGATCACGCCATTCATGAAGTTGCCCCTGGAGTAAGGCTAATGAAAATATTGAAGAAATTGTCCCAGGGGTTATCAAAAGTGTGACATACCAGTTCCCTCGTACCATAGTGTTTCGAGAAAGAAAGTGTGTCAGATTGATAGATCCTGGAACGCAGAAGCATCATTCAGTGGATATGGATGGATAATGCTATAAGGGGATACAAAACACACATTTTGGTTTAGGAGTGCTTATGCTAACTTGTCTCCCCTACATGCTAAGTTAGAGGCTCTACTTTGGGCCATGGAGTGTTTGGCAGCGGCGTCACATCTTGAGTACTCTTTTGCAACAGATTGCATGCAGTTGGTTTCCATGGTGTCTAACTAGAAGGAATGGTCATCTTTTGCTTCGAAACTTGAAGAGTTTAAAGCTCTGAAAAGTCTTTTCCCAGTGTTTAATATTTTTTATAATTCGCGTTCAATTAATGCCATTGCAGACCATCCAACCAAAAAAGACAAGGAAAAAAACTCTATATTTTCCCATTTAAGTACCATGATTATATTGCTTCCCCTAGAGGATAACATTTTATGGGAACCTTAATGAATGAGAATTAATGTCCAAAAAAAGAAAAAATTTCAAATGGCGTAAAATTGAAAACTAACCCTAAAAGATACCAAACTTTAGAGGAAAATTGTAACTTTTGATCTGTTTTAAAGAATCTTTAAATGTTTTAATATAACGAGTTCTCTAGAACGCATACGATGTAATGAAAAATTAAAAGAATGTTGTTACACTACAGTAAATAGCCAAAACATATTAAGTTTTGCAATTCCCATACTTCTTTCTTAATTGTATATTAAAATCAGTTCGAATTGGATAAACTTATAATTTAATCACCCAAGTAGACAACTTCATCATATACATTTGGATATAGTCTATATCAAAATTTGTTGTAGGATTAAGTCACATGCTGAACAAAATAATATAACATATGATCCCCAATCCATATAGAAATATAGGTTTCGTCCACAACTTCTTAATCATGAAAGGAAGTAAAAAATGTTGTTGTCACTTTGTGCTGTACTAATCAAGTCTCAAGAGTTTTCATTGTTTGTGTAGTTTTAGTTTCCATGAAAAATATTGTAGTATATAACACGGAGTATATAATATATAAATTAGTGTAGAAAGTTTGAAATTTTAAAGAAGTGTAATAAGACAGAAAAGCAGAGTTGCGTCTTTGTCTGTGTCTGACGATTCTGAGATGTGTCACGGACAATAGACTTATACACGCTAGGAATCTCAAGCACATCGTCCCCCACACTTCTATTCAAACACAGTACCTACCAATTATTTCTTTCTAGTGACATAAAAATACATTCAATATTAAATATATTTTGTTTAACTATAAATTCAAAATGTTAATATTGTCAAAATGATATTTTAGTATTCAAAAGAAAACAAAAAGGATGTGGATTCAGATTTTGTCAAAATGAAAAAGTAGTGAAGCCAATCTTACTATTTCCAAAAGGTAACATTTGACGAACATAAAAGACAATAATTCCTGATACTTTTTTTTTTCAACAATTACTGATACTTTCTTAAAATTCTCTCACTTTCTTAAAGGAAAAATCACATAAAAAACCTTCAAACTTGAACTTTCTAGCATTTTAAATCTTGAAAGTTTTTGACTAGCACTTTTTTTTTGTGTATNAGATCCTGCGGAATGCAGAGACCGATTTGATAGCTTGGGAGGAGGCGAATGCAATTTCTACCCCGGATGAAGAGCGATTGACCCCGGTGAATTCAAGACCTTCAGGCTTGATATGCCGAATAGACGGTTCTTGGAAACATTCTGACCCTACTTCCGGGTTGGGCTGGGCATGTCAAAACAAGGAACATAAGGTAATTTTACTAGGGGCAAAATGTGTTCGGCGTAGCTTGTCTCCGCTGCATTCAGAGATAGACGCACTGCTGTGGGCTATGCAAGAAGTGTGTACCAGGAGAATAGATTGTCAATTTTGTGAGACAGACTGCGCAGAACTTCCCAGGATACTCCAACACCCAGATGATTGGCCCGCGTTTTACACGATTATACAAGATTTCCACCTTCTTCGCGAGCAGATCCCGGGGTTTTCGATTTCTACCATTCCGCGCACGGCGAATGTTCAAGCGGACTGTCTCGCTCGAGGCTCCCGTATTCTTAATACTAATTATATTTATGTAGAATATGTTCCTCCCGCCTGGGCAATCAGAAGNAAAAACCTCCAACGGATTTACTTGTTCTTCAAGTCAAATATATGACCGGTACTACAAGTCATATATCTGTAAATTTTTTTGAAATAAAAAATCTAATTTATAAATAATAAAAATACATTTAAAAATTATAAAGTATGAAAAAATTCAAAAAACTCAGGAAATTAAAAACTACAAATCTAAAAAACAAAAATAATTAAAATTCAATAATAATAAAATATTTAAATATAAAAGATAAAAATNTTAAAAAAAAAAAAAAAAATACATCTAAAAATTATAAAAGTACGAAAAATTCAAAAAACGCTGGAAATTAAAAATTAAAAATCCAAAAAACAAAAAAAAAATTAAAATTATATAATAATAAAATATTTAAATATATAAGATAAAATTAATTATAAAACTAAAATACATAAAATATTTTAAAAAGTTGGAATAAACCATAAAAATATAAAATACTCAAAAATTTTTTAATTTTAAACTAAAAAAGTCAAAAATTTTAAATATAAAATTTTAGTTATTATTATTAAATAACGATATATTTTTCATTTATTTTGTAAATTTTGAAGTTTAAATTTTATGATTTTTTAAATTTAACATTTAAATTTTTTGAATTTTTAATATTTTATAATTTATAGTTTAAAATTTAAAATTCTTTTAGTATTTTCTATTTTTATGGTTTATTCCATTTTTTTAATCTTTTATGTATTTTATTATTTTTATAATTAATTTTATCTTATATATTTAAATATTGTATTATTATTGAATTTTAAGTTTTCTGTTTTCTAAATTTGGAATTTTTAATTTCCATAATTTTTTTGAATTTTTTCGTATTTTTCAGTTTTTAAATGTATTTTATTATTTATTAATTAGATTTTTTATTTAAAAAAAATTACACTGTGAGTGTTAATGCTTCATCGTTTCGGTTCGTGGGCTCGGGTAAAAGGTCCAGTATGAGATAAAGACAGAAGAAGAGTTTCGATATGGGCCTGAGTATTTCGATAAGGCCGAGTCTATTACTAAGTTTGTTACAATATAACAAACTTAAAAGGAGAAACAAAGTATATATGCTAAGAAGAGAAACAGAACAATATAGCATTCTCTCTTTAGTTCATCTTCTTTCTCTTCTCTTGTAATCTCCATTGTTGTAGAAGCTTGAGCTTGTAAACACAACAAAGAGTATAGTGGATTACCAGGCACCGATCCTGAAGAGAGATGTACCCGGTTCAAAGGGGAACTCTATAATTGTGCTTGTGTTCTCTTTCTTCTTCTTGTTGATTCTTCTTCTTCTATCTCTCTCGACAATTCTCTTGTGTTCTTGATTAGAGTCGCGAACTAATCCTGAAATCAAACAAAGAAAGCATTGAGTGAGATCGAGTTTCAACAAGGTTAAGCACAAAGAAAATTGGATCAAACAGAGGACAATCTTCAACAAGTGGTATCAGGGCCATCAAAGGTTCTAGTGATCATCGCAAGGTTAGTGATCGGGTGGTGTAATTTGTCAGGAAGATGGATCCAACACCAGGTAGATTCGAGATGGAGAAGTTTGATGGCAAGGGTGATTTCGGCTTATGGAAGTACAAGATGTTGGGGCAATTAGAGATACAAGGCTTGTTATCTGCATTGCAAGATGAATCAACAGAAACTTCTTAGAAGGCTGAAGATGGATCTGAACAAAGGAAAGATCCTAAGGGAGAGCCCAAGATAGATCCAAGGAAAGCTGACAAAGATCTAAGGGTAAGGAATCTGATAGGAACATGTCTAACAGATACAATCCTACGAAAGGTTATGCATGAAAAGACTGCACCAGGTATGTGGAGAGCATTAGAAAGAGACTATCAAACAAAGTCTCTGCCTAATAGAATCTACCTAAAGCAACAATTTGCAAGCTTCAGAATGGATGAGGGTAAGTCAATGGAAGAAAATATTGATAGTTTCTTGAAACTAATTGCAGATTTAGAAAGTTTGAAAGTAACTATCAGTGATGAGGATCAAGCTATCCAGTTACTTACAAGTCTACTCTCAGCATATGAACCTTTAGTACATACTTTGAAGTATGGTACTGGAAAAGAGATTGTTACTGTGAGTGAGGTCACTACTTCAGCTTATGCTAAAGAAGCAGAGCTAAGACAAAAGGGTCTCTTGCAGAGATCTAGAGGTAGTGAAGGTCTATATGTAGAAGAAAGAGGGAGGCCAGAGAAAAGGAATACTAATCAAGGATCAAATGGTAGCAAAGGACAGAATGGAAAATCTAAAGGCAGGCAAAGATCCAAGTCCAAAACAAATTCAACTAGCAAAGGATGTTGGGTATGTAGAGAAGAAGGACATTAGAAAAGAAACTGTCCCTAGAGAAAAAGGAATGAGTCTGGGAAGTCACAGAACTCAGCAAATCTGGCAGTCAAACTACCAGAACCTATAGCCTTAACAGCGAGTCTGGTTGTATCATATGATGACTGGGTATTAGACTCTGGCTGCTCTTTTCATATGACCCCTAAGAAAGAGGTTCTTCAGTATTTGGTTGAGTTCGAAGGGAACAAAGTTCTTATGAGAAATTATACTCATTGTACAGTCAAAGGAATAGGCAGGTTAACAATAGATAACATAGATGGTTCAGTGGTGATTCTTGAGAATGTGAGATATGTCCCTGCAATGGGAAGGAATCTGATCTTATATGGACAGCTAGAACACTCTGGTTGCACATATAAAGGAAGGGATTTTGAGGTCCAATTCTTCAAAGATGACAAGAAAGTCTTGTCAGGAAAATATGTGCAGGGGCTATACTATCTACAAGGTTCTGTTAGAAAGGCTCAAGCTAATGTAGTATCAGATATGGGTAAATCAGCAAGACTGTGGCACTAAAGGTTAGCTCACATGGGACACAAAGCCATGGAAAGTCTTGCTAGAAAAGGATATTTGAGAAAGGAAGATGTGAAGGATTTGGGATTTTGTGAAAGTTGTACACTGGGAAAGGCTCACAAACAGTCATTCCCAGTAGCTAAGCACACAACAAAGGGGATTTTAGACTATGTGCATTCAGACTTGTGGGGTTCACCTAATGTGACCCCTAGTCTGTCTGGTGCACAATACTTCATTACTTTCAGAGACGATTACTCAAGAAAAGTCTAGATCTATTTTCTAAAAAGAAAGGATGAAGCATTCCAAAAGTTTGTTGATTGGAAAATTCTGGTGGAAAACCAAACTGGCAAAAGGTTGAAATGCTTAAGGACAGACAATGGATTGGAATTTCAAAACAAGTTGTTTGAAAAGCTCTGCAGAGAGACTGGTGTAAAGAGACATAGTACTTGTCCTTACACACCTCAACAAAATGGTGTTTCTGAACGCATGAATAGGACAATAATGGATAGAGTGAGGTCTATGTTATCAGAAACAGGTTTGACAGGAGAATTTTGGGTTGAGGCTGCATCTACAGCAGTTTATATCATTAATAGATCACCCTCTACTACTATAGAGTTTGAAATTCCAGAGGCTTTGTGGACAGAGGGAAAACCAGGGTTCAGTCATTTAAGAAGCTTTGGTTGTGTGGCATTTGTTCATACATTGAGAGACAAGTTAAGTCCAAGAGCTACAAAAGGGGTGTTCCTAGGATATGCTATGGGAACTAAAGGATATAGAATATGGCTTCCTGAAGACTTAAAGGTGGTGATTAGCAAAGATGTAGTGTTTCAGGAGGATAAATTCTTCAAAGACATTGAGTCTGCTAAGGAACCTGAGAGAACTACTAAGGGTACTAATCACAAAAGGGTATCTTTTAGCAGTCAACTAGAAGAGATACTGGGAGATGGATCTTCTTCCAGTGGGAATAATCATCAAAGTGAAGAAAATCCAGGGGTTCAAACTGTAACTCCATAAAAGGAGGAAGACAGTGGTTCATCAGAGGATGAGGAAGATTCTTCAACAGGAGCAGAGGGTTTGAGTGAGTATCTTCTAGCCAGGGATAGAAGCAGGAGAAATATCAGGCTACCAGCAAGATTTGAAGACTCAGATTTTGTGGCATTTGCACTAATGAGCTCAGAAGTTGTGGAATTTGATGAGCCTAGGACTTACAAGGAAGCACAAAACAGAGATGACTGGGAACTATGGGATGGGTCTATGGATGAGGAAATGGATTCTTTAAAGAGAAATTATACTTGGAATATGGTTGATAGGCCTAAGAATCAGAAGGTCATTTGGTGTAAGTGGGTTTACAGATTAAAGCAAGGCATTCCAGGGGTTGAGAAACCAAGATATAAGTCAAGGCTTGTAGCAAAAGGGTTTGCTCAAGTGGAGGATATTGACTATAATGAAGTCTTTGCTCCAGTGGTCAAACAAAAACCAATCAGATTACTCTTCTCAATTGTGGTGAACCATGATATGGAGTTGGAACAAATGGATGTGAAAACAGCTTTTTTGCATGGAGTTCTAAAGGAAACAATCTATATGTCACAGCCAGAGGGATATATAGAGAAGGGTAAGGAAGATAAGGTTTGCTTATTAAGGAGATCGCTTTATGGTTTAAAGCAATCTCCCAGGGAATGGAATCATAGGTTTGATTCATTCATTGTCAAGCATAGCTTTCAGAAGAGTCAATATGACCCATGTGTGTATCAGAAGGGTGAAAGTGTAGAAGACAGGGTGTATCTGTTATTATATGTTGATGATATGCTTATAGCAACCAAGGACATGACTGCTATTAAGCATTAAAAAGGTATTTTAAACTCTGAGTTTGAAATGAAAGACCTTGGGGCTGCTAAGAAGATTTTAGGTATGGATATTATTAGAGACAGATCAAGAGGAATATTGATCTTATCTCAGGAGAGTTACTTGAAGAAGTTATTGCAGACTTTTAATATGTGGAATTCTAAGCAAGTAAGAACACCTATGGGACCACAGTTCAAGCTAAAGGCTATGACTAAGGAACAAGAAGCTACAAAGATAACGAGGATGGATAACATACCTTATGTCAGCGCAGTGGGTAGCATGATGTATGCTATGGTTGGCTCCAGGCCTGACCTAGCATACGCCGTGGGATTGGTGTGCAGGTACATGAGTAAACCTACAAGTGAACATTGGTTAGCAGTTGAATGGATAATGAGATACATAAGAGGAGCATTAGAAGTGAACTTAACTTTTACTAAAGGAGATGATCTCAAAGTAAGAGGCTTCTGCGATTCTGACTATGCAGCTGACTTAGACCGGAGGAGATCTATAACAGGTTATGTGTTTACCTTTGGAGGTAACATTGTGAGCTGGAAGTCATGCTTGCAAGGTGTGGTGGCTTTATCCACAACAGAGACTGAGTATATGTCTCTGTCAGAAACAACAAAGGAAGCTTTGTGGTTAAAAGGAATTTGTGAGGAAATGGGTTTCAAGCAAGATGCTGTAGAGGTCAATTGCGACTCTCAGAGTGCAATTTATCTAGCTAAGAATCAAACCTATCACGAAAGGACCAAGCATATTGCGGTGAAATACAATTTTATAAGAGATGTGGTAGCTAATGGCGACATTGAGCTAAAGAAGATACATACTCTAGTAAACCCTGCAGATATGTTAACTAAGGCGTTACCTGGAGATAAATTTGAAGGTTGCCTGAGGAGTTTGAAGATCATCAGCTCCTGAAGATCGTGGAGCTGAAGGGGTTGTCTCCTGGAATCTGAAGAGGAGATAACGGGTTCTACTGAGCTTGCTTGCGGAAATTGCTTAGCAATCAGTAAAGGGTTTGTTGCAAATGGGATAATAAGATGAGTTTTGCACAGGATTGGGTTGATTCTGGTGATGAATCAAGGTTCTAGGATCGGTATCGTGTTTTAGGGTTTCAGGTGGAGAAACGTGAAGCAAGGTGGAGTTTGTGAGTGTTAATGCTTCATCGTTTCAGTTCGTGGGCTCGGGTAAAAGGCCCAGTAAGAGATAAAGACAGAAGAAGAGTTTCGATATGGGCCTGAGTATTTCGATAAGGCCGAGTCTGTTACTAAGTTTGTTACAATATAACAAACTTAAAAGGAGAAACAAATTATATATGCTAAGAAGAGAAACAGAACAATATAGCATTCTCTCTTTAGTTCATCTTCTTCCTCTTCTCTTGTAATTTCCATTGTTGTAGAAGCTTGAGCTTGTAAACACAACAAAGAGTATAGTGGATTACCAGGCACCGATCCTGAAGAGAGATGTACCCGGTTCAAAGGGGAACTCTATAATTGTGCTTGTGTTCTCTTTCTTCTTCTTGTTGATTCTTCTTCTTCTATCTCTCTCGATCATTCTCTTGTGTTCTTGACCTGTAATAGCAGTCATATATTTGACTTGTAGAACAAGTAAACTTGTTGGAGGCTTTTTGCGATAAAAATGTCACTTTGAAGATTTAAATTGCTAATTAAAAACTTTCAAAGTTTAAAATGTTAGAAAATTCAAGTTTGAAAGTTTTTTATGCGATTTTGTCTAAAAAATTCTAAATCTCTCGATATATACCTCATTAACAAATAAGTTTTCTAAACAGAAAAGATAAAGGAAAGGAGGAAGAAACAGACTTCATAATATTTGCAGTCGAATGAATTCTATTACATCCGAGTTGATGATGACGTATAACTGAGTGAATCTGATACTATTCCATTAACTGTCAGATTTTTTTTTATTGAGCATCACTTATTAATTATCTATATATAAAACTAACTTGTATAAAATGACTAAAAGTCGTATTGTAATTTATAAGAATAATCATAAAGTTATTCTTCACCCCAGTTCGCGAGAGACCATAGACTTTGTTTTTGTTTAAATTTGTACGTTATTCTTTAGATCTCATTAGAAAAAAGATGGTTTTATGCACTGCAAAAACATAATTGTTTAAAATATACGTTATTCTTTAGATCTCATTAGAATCTCAAGGGTTATACGTATTTATAGGTTTGAGGAACGTCTAAATATGTATGATAATTAGGTGTTGATCCGTGCCATGTACGGCATGGTTTGGTTTCGTAAACTAAATTCAAACATTCGAGATGTTTGTCATATATATAAGATTAACGACCAACTAACAAAATATAGAATATTAAATAACAACCAACTAACAAAATTAAATACTTCGTTAGATTTTTATTTGATTACATCACTTGTGCTACTTATTAAAACTAACCTGAACTCCAAGCGTTTTGATCATGAATTTACCGACAATGAACGTTAGCACGGCTTGGAAAGAGTGTTTCTTCCGGTCGATGATCCAATCTGCTTTTCAAAGATGTTCTACCGGATCATCGTGTAAGGCGATAGAAAATGAAAAACTAATATAGTCAATCTTTCCCCATTTACATTTAGATCATTTAGCCATCATATCAGCTAGATCCTTTTCAAAACCAAACATTAATTATCGTTTTTAGAAAAGAAACAAAATAAGTTTGTTATATAATCATGTTAAACCAAAGAAGAAGTGATAATGTTTTATGAAATTATATGGATTCCACTTGTTAGCCTTATTCGTCTAGGCATATGCCACATATCATTTGAGTTCCCTTTTTTTTAACGTAAACTTAACTTATTACATTGAGCTGAGAACAGACTTGTAATACAAGGAGGAATATAATTATAGATTACATAATCTGAATGATTGAGATTTTGGTGTTTTGTTAAACCGTCAGCTGCTTTGTTTCCTTCACGAGAGGTCCATTCCAACCTTACATGTTCAAACTTTCCCATCCAGTAATGTATATCTCTTGACCAGTTTGCAACATCAAATCTTTGATGTCTGCCCTCTAAAATTTCCACAACAGTTCTACAATCTCCCTCCATTACCACCCTTTTGATCCCTTTATACCATAAGCTTTAATGTCGTGTCAACATTCATACATGTTGCTTGTCCAGCAAACAATACTTTACCCTCATGATCGCGAAGAATCCAACTTGTCGTAGCTTTGACTTGATTCCCACAAAACGATCCGTCATAGTTTCATTTAAACCATCCAGACAATGGTCGCTTCCAATTTTGTTTTTTATGTCTTGTTGTTGTTGTTGTCTCTGCAAAAGCTGCTCAGGTTCAGCATTCAAGCTCCCAATCCAGTCATATGTATCCGCAAACGCCATATGCAACTCTGTTTCCCATGGCAAGCTCTGTTTTTAGAAGACCAATCTGTTGCGACTTTTCCAAATTCTCCACATAATCCACAAAGGTAGATTCCGCATAAGCTCAGATACTGTTGTATTCTTATGAACATTCATAATTTCCAAAAGCTTAGCTTCAAAACCAATTGATGGATCTGTAAGACAAGGAATCGAAATATGTGTTGCCCTCCATATCTTTGAGACATACAGACATTGAAAGAAAGATGATATGTTGACTCTGTATGTAGAGTACACTTTCTACATAGGTTATCACTTACAATATTCCTTCTCTTTAACTCATCTCCCGTTGCTAAAGCTCTTGACAATAATTTCCATAAGAAAATCATTTGTTTTTGAGTTGTATCTAGCTTCCAAACTCTCTGTTTCATATTCGGATCACCATGAGGAGGAAGAATATGATCTTCAGTATCATCTTGATTATGTACAGCAACATTATAACCAGACCTCACAGTGTACATTCAACTCAATATATAATGCCAACCAAGCTTGTCATAACATTTGAAAGAAGGAAGTTTCAACGATAATATATGGTCAAAATCATCAACATGTACTACCCCAGCAATCTTAGTCACATCCCACAATTGAGTGTTAGGCACCAATAAATCTACAACTCGATCATATCCATTCTTATCCTCATGTTTCTTCCTCGGTGGCCCCAGTAGATCTAATGGGAGTCAGGGGTATGTCCATGTACTAGTTGCCTCTCCATCACCAACAGCAACTCTTAAACCTTTTAAAAGTAAATCACGTCCCTGGAGTATGGACTGCCATCCAAACGATGGTTGCTTACCTTTGTTTGCATTAAGGATTGAAACTTCTTTGTAATATCAACCAGAAAGTATCCTCGCCAATAGACCATTAGGATTGTGCATCAATCTCCAGGCTTGCTTGGCTAACAAAGCATCATTAAATTTGCGTACATCACGAAAACCTAATCCCCCTTCCTTTTTGGAAAAGCTCATTCTTTTCCATGCCACCCAATGCATACCCTTCTTATCTTGAGATCCATTCCACCAAAAGTTTGATAAGAGTTGACCAATCTTATCACAAATAGCTACAGGCAACTTGAAACAACTCATGGTGTAGACTGGTAGTGCCATTGCAATTGTTTTCAAGAGTATCTCTTTTCCAGCTTGGGACAAAAACCTCTTGTTCCATCCTCTAGTTCCTTCTAGATTCTTGATCTTCTTCTAGTATCTTCTTCTCTCCAATTGAATTTTTCATAATATATTAAAATTCACTCATTAGTAATATGTGATCTTTTAAAATAAATAAGTCATAGAGTTTATTTATTTACCATGTCTTCTCTCCAGTTATTGCGAGATGCCCGCCTGAGTTATTCCAATTACGACATTTCGTTGACCGTCTTGTAATAAAAAAATTAAATCAATCGTCGTCTAAGCTTACGGAAAACACACTGAGATTTTGAGAAATTAAAACCATGTAGATGTGACCTATTTATATATGCAGAGACTGATCTAGGGTTTAACCATTTTTTGGCGAAAAAATATTAACTCTAAAAGATAAATACGGAATAAAAGATAAAGACATAGAATATTGCGAACGCAGATGTATTAGATATTTTCGGCTTTTCATTTGTTGAAATTACAACATTTTTTAAAGATAAACATCGCAAAGATTACAAACATAGATTTCCCGAGCGTAACCAACTTTTGATTGGCCAAAAAATAAAACATTTTTAATAGATAAATACATAATTTAGCGCATGGATAAAACGGTATAAAATTGGTTGGAGAAAAATAAGGGACGGCTACTACGACGCCACACAGGAAAATAAAAAAATGTATTCCCAGATTCCGTCACGTCACGTGCTATAATTTTCTGACTGAATTTTTCTATTTATCGAGGAAATTTCTGGCGACGCCACGTCACCAACAGACTCTGTATGAGCGACACGTCAGCTTTTGACTTCGTATTTAATAATAGTATAGATGCGTATTCAAGAATATATATCTAACAAAAAAATAAGTATATATATTTATGCGTGTTATAGTACTCAACCACTGTAGTTATTTTTTTTAGGATACACATTACCTCTCCCTTCTCGGCGCATATGGAATTATGAATTATCTCTCCTCGAAAATAATTTTTTCCATCATCTTTGGTATTTCCTCCGATCAGACAGTTTACTAGAATTTGCTTATGTATGGCAAAAAATAATAATATTCAAAAATTTTGGACCGCAAGAGTTGTCTTTCGTCTTGTTGGCGACTACCATTTTCAGGGATCGAGTGTTTTGGCACTTTCGGCACAAACACGAAGTTCTAAAACCACAGAAACTTTAGAGTTTCTAATATGGCATTAGTGTTCGATTTGTTTGGCAATGAACCAGCAGTTATTCTTCTGCACCTGCGATGGAGCAGATGCCTATCCTAGCTTAGAATTGTTTACCTTTGATGTATTTGGATCTTCTCATGTTTATTGTCTTACATGTAAATCAAGAGCACACTTTATTTATTTCGCCCTTGTAAGATCGACGAATCATTTCGGATTCTCTCTAGTGGAGATTTTTTTCTGCTTCTTACTGAAAAGGGTTCCGATGTCAAAATAATAATAATAATAATAATTTCTTTTCACAATATGATATAATCATATTTAAAATTTATTATCATCCAGTTTAATATTTGCTACCAGTCCAAATTACTGAAAGAATGACTAGTTTTCTTTTTAAAGTCGGGAGGTGACTAGTTCTTAAAACATAAGTGATAATTTATAAATAATGAGTTATGAGTATTCCTAATGCTGTCATGGTTTTCTTCCATTATTATTCCTATTCTATAAAGATTAGAATCAAATCCCTCTTTTAATCCTTCTTTAAAAAATCAAATTAATTTTAATTTTTAAAAGCAACTCACTGAGCATGTCCAAAGAACAAAAAAAAAATGGAACACCATAACAGATGTATATTCTTTTTATGAAAGAATATGCAAAACTTATAATTTTTTTAGTTAAGAAATTGGAACATGATTAAATGTGTCCATTGCTTTTATCTTTCTTTCTTTTTGTTTTATTTTTGTCCCAATCGTTATGCTCTCTGGACTTTTCTTTTCTTTGACACTGTTTTAAGAGATTCCGTATTCTAAATTCTAATCATGCATGTATTAACTTAAAAAACTTTATTAGCACATTTTATATCTGGAAAAAAGAGGATGTTAAGCAACGTATTTATTCAATTAAAGACCTTTTCTATGACTAGAGGAGACGTGGAGCCTATGGACTCGTACGTCTTTCTCATGGCGAAGACGCACGGAACTATGTATTTAATTTTTATTGGAGAACAAACACTTCTCAAGGCACATTGAATTTGTGACCTCTACAATCTTTATGTTTTTTTTTGGTAAAATACAATCTTTATGTTTTTTCTTTTATATATATATATATACTGTATTTTCCTTTATTACTTAGGAGTTTAACCACTAGGTCCACTCGTGGAACTAAACTTCTTTTAAATCATGAAACGTTTGATATAGAGACAATAAACTTCTTTTTATACAAATTTAAATGTTATTTAACAGAAAATGTTGTTATTTATAACATAAAAATAGAAAATGAAGAATGTGTTTGCTAAAATAAAAGAAAAAAAAATGTAGAAGAGTTAGGCTAAGAAAAGACATGGGACCAGGACGTCCTCTATTTACGGCCTTGTTTAAACTATCTACTGAGCAGTTCTTCCAACTTGTCTGAGTCTTGATATCAAAGAGAGACCATCATGTTCTGACTTAAATTTTTCTTAATAATGCATGAGAGGCGAAAGAGAGTAGGAGCCAAATTAGTTGATGTCCTCCCGTATTTATTCCGTGGAAATTAAAAGGTTTATGAATCCTTTTCTACAGATCTTTAATTTTACGATATACATGCATGTGTTTTTTTTATAAATGAGTAAAATGTGATACAAAAGAACTTGGAAGAACTCATCGACAAGTATTTGTATCAAGGGAAACATAAAATAAAATCTCTCTTAGTCCTGAGTGGTGTGAGGACTATGCCCAGTTTGGGATCATAATTGTTGCATAACTCTTTCATTTCAATCAGCAAAATCTAGTTTAGGATTTGTCGACTGAAATAAGAAGCATCAATTTATTATGTATATTGTATAATGATATGAAAGGGAATACTATCTCCAAAATAAATCCTTTTGGTATATTGAAGAGAAACAAACAGACTCATGGATCTGGAAAAAGTTACTCTCTCTTACACCTGTGTGATGCAATATGGGTTGAGCATGGAGCTGAAGTTGAGCTAATTGGT
>OVAN01001076.1:0-37973 GCA_900406275.1 Anastatica hierochuntica | reverse complement strand
GATCTCGAAAAGATTTAGGAAAATCAGGGAAAAAGGAATATTCCCGCGAAAAATATGCACGAATCGGGACGGAAAAGGAAATTGGATCAGCCCACGAGGAACTATATAAAGGACGCGAAGTCAGAGAGAAAAGGGAGATTGACATTCATTCATTCACAGAGCTTTTCGTCACCACATAAAAACTTAGAAAAACTAGGGTTCTTGTTTCGTTTTTCGTTAGCGAGCTGCATCTCAACTAGGTTACGTGTCTGCGTCTTAGTTCTAGGTAATCGTCACCAACAGATCTTGCGGCCACGACTTAACACCAGTTGCGCACGCTCCGATCACGAAATTCGAATAAGATCCCTTAACTTCTTTGTTAACTGTGTTTGTCGAATCGCTCTCCGTTTACGCTTTTTGCATACTTTAGATCTGTTCTCATTTTCACTCTGTATTCGTTCACGTTAACTTGTCTTACAAATCCTGTTACCTGTTAACCGTTAATTCATATCGCTTCGCAATCTATTTCATATTGATCCGATTTCGTTATCTAACTTACTCACGATTTCTGTCTTATTGTCTTCGCAGCTTAGTTTCGTATTTTCTTCTTACTAATTCGCTAACTCGCTATTTTGATCTGTTGATCTCTGGCTACAGAATCCGTGAACCACATATCATTGACAGTGAGAATTTCGGTTTCCACAATCAAGGGAGTTCTTGGCCTTGCTGTGAATCCCAAGAGAGCAAGTGGGGTCGTGATTTAGGAATCTCTTGGCCCTGTTGTGGATTCTAACATTGTGAGTCCCATAACTAGGGTAAGGATAGCAGTAGAGGAAAATTTCAAAGGGATAGCCATAGGGATAGGACTGGCGCCTCCCATCAACAGTAGTACATAACATCTTTGACATTATCGTTGAGAGTATGATGATGCAAAAAAATTGTTGTAGGAGTTTTTGTTGTTTTCTTCTTTTTTTTGTTTTGTTTTTATAGTATTGTGCGTGGCTGGAAACGCAGTTCTTTTGTTGAACTTGTCAAATCTAAGCTTTGATCTTTATGTTGAATACCTTGCGTCTGATCCTTATTCTTTTGTTGGATATATTTTTTGAATCTTTTGTCGTGACTTTAGCCTTTCACTTTAAACGTCGACTGTAGAAATGGGGAAATATCCCTGGTAATTTAAATAATCATTAGTAGAATCTCTTCCTTGGCATATGACCAAGGTAAGGGTTTATGAAAAATTGGAGAGAGATAATCTTCTCTAGTTCATGATCGGAGTCAATATATGACCGGAGTCACTCTTTGACTGGAGTTAATCTTTTGAGTGGAGTCAATCTTTATCCAGAGTTAATTTGTAGACGTCTTCCTTATTGTGCGACCAAGGTTTGTCGAAAGAAATTTATTCCTTGATATGACCGGAGTCACTTTGTAGAATCGTAGAAACTTTACATTGGTACTTACCAAGTAATATGATCCTCATGAGCAAAAAACACAATGTTGAATTAATCAGATCCGAAGTTGATCCACAATATCATTCAACTTTTCATTCAAGCTACATTAGAGCCAATTGTGATATATGGTCATTCAAAAGATCATATCTTGTAAACCAGAAGGATTTAAGATATGAAACGACCTGTTCCAGAAACTTAACTCATCAGAGCTTATTGAAAATGGAATCATCTCCAAATCTGCTTTAGAACTTAGGAAATAGCATAATAGACCTAAAACACTAGTCTACAAATTATATAGGTATCCAAGTCAAATTTATTCTGGTTGGTCTGGATCACGTTTCTTGGGAATTTTTTGTGTCGTAGAAAAGATTTATAGATCCATGGTAAAGGATTGATCATCCTTTTGCATTCTGTAAAATTTTATCACATCCATTTCTACGCGTTACTCATCTAGTCGTCGACTTGAATGGTGTTCACTAAAACGGTCATAACCTTTGATCGCACCGTTGAATTCATTTCAAACCACTTCAAAATTAAATCTAACTCATGTATCTAATTTTTTAATTAAACTTTAAGGTTGATTCAACAGCGGAAATTTTGCCAACCATTGCCAAACTTATGATGTTTCAACATTATCATGCATTCCAAAATGTCCATTTCCGATCCAAATTGCTTCCTTTCTCTCCAAAGTAACCTAAAATTTGTAAAAACACTAAAAACAACTAAAAGACTCTAAGGAGACATTTATAAATAATAAAACACCATATTTTCTAACTAAAGTCAAAGTAAAAGCCAATAAAAATACGATATATCAGTTCGCTATGCCCATAAAAGTCCCCAAAGCTCTTCTACCCACTTTTCCTTGGTGTTCTCTAACTTCTTTTTCAGTATGTTTGTTACTATCTTGTTAGTGGATTATGCTTGACCATTAGACTGTGGGTGATTTGGAGTGGCAGAGCTAAGCTTGGTTTTCCAGGATTCACAGAATTCCTTGATACTATTACTAGTGAACTTCGGGCCATTGTCAGAGAAAATCTCATGAGGGGCGCCATACCTGCATATCACGCTTCTCCAAATGTATTGCTTGATTTGATCGTTTGCAATCTAGTTAAAGGCCTCTGCTTCCATCAACCTCGAGAAATAGTCAGCTACTACCAATAAGAAAACCTTTTGGGATGGTGTCGTTGGCAATTTTGCGACTATATCCATATCCCACTTCCTGAATGGACACAAAAACTAAATGATTTTATTTTTTCAAGTGGAAACTAGGAAACTTTGGAATGCCATAGGCATTTGTAGTATTATCTAATAATGTGGGTTGCGTCTAGACATGGTAGGTCAGTAATAGCCAGTCTTTTATGCTCCTAGAGTGGGATCCACATTATCCTTCAAGCAGTTTCCTTAGAACAAGGTTTGCATCTCCTAGTGTTATGGAGTCCAAGTAAGGGTCTAAAAAGGATCTCTTCTAGAGTTTGTCATGTATGTGGTTGTATCGAGCAACTTGCAACTTGATTTTTCTGCATTTGCTATGACTACTAGGCAATACATCGTCCATTAGGTACTTGATTATAAGTGCCATCCAACTCTCCTCTTCCTCCACAATTGAGACTTGTGCTTTTTAAGCATCTTCACTTATAGTAGGCCATCAAGGAATCAAGAGAGGGATATCAAGATTATTTTCGATCATAAAAGCTCAGGCCAGGTTAGCTAGTGCATCAGCATGCAAGTTTTTTTTTTTTTCCCTATTAGTTTTTAGGCGATGCTAAGGTAGCTCAACATACTTGCGCCCTTTTCTTGGTAGTCACCCTGTGTTTGATAGGCTATGAGTTACAAATGACTATAGACCTCATGATCATGTGCCCCTAGCTCTGCTACAAGAGTTAAGTTCTATTATGAGTGCCTCATGCTATTGGCTGCTCGAAAATTGCATCTTAGTGTTGTAAAGGCTTCCTCGATAGCTGGGAATGTTAGAACTATTCCAAGTCATATACCTCTTATGTTTGTTGGAGCCATCGACATATAGCTTCCATGTTCTTTCGTGTGGACTCATTTGCTATGCATGCATCACATTTTCAACTTCAAGAGCTAGTGTAGGGCTGAATTCAGCTACAAAGTTTGCAAGTACCTGAGAATTTACTGTGTTTGTTGGTCTGTAGATAATGTCATGCTCTCCAAGCTCGAAGATCCACTTTACTAGTGTTTCTGACATCTTTGGCTTGTGGAGACTACTTTGATAGGTGTTGCAATCACTTTCCAGGTGGCTTACATGGTCTCTGTGTCCAGCAATGCTTTATTAACGTAGTAGACTTGGTGTTAACGGGTTTTTATTTTCTCATACGAGGACTACACTAACAGCATGCTCCAAGACTACAGTGCAGAGCAATAGTGTTTCCACGTTAATCTGGAATAGTTATTTCATCCCACTTTAATTGCTTAGGTGTATATGTAGGAGTTGAAGTATATTTACTATGAACAACAAAGATAGTGGTTTCGCCCTTATCATCTTGTAACAAACATCTTGTGTTAAATTCAGAAATTGATTGTTTAAAGTAAATTCGATAGAGTAGTAGATATCCATGTCGTTCATTTTGAAATTTAATTTTTGGTAAATGAACATTTAATACTAAAGTGTTGAGTAAAGTTGGACCATGTAGACTTACTTGAAAGTTAGGAGCATAATCAAAAAAAATGTTCTGTTGCATAGATTAGATAGTACAACTGTAAGGAGTGAATCCTCCAATATTAATAAAATCTTATCTCTTAATAGCATAAGTATTGGGGAATCTATTTCAGTTCTTAATAATGATTTTATAGCTATTTGAATTAAGCCAAAATGGATATAATTGAATCCCTTTTGTTCATATTTTGCTTAAGCAAATGAAGATAATAGTTTAATTTCTTCAAATTCATTTTGGAGAGATAAAACTCATGTTCTTTTATTGAATATGCTGGTCTAAAATCAAAAGTTCCTATTTGATGTATGATTTCTGGATTAATATGTTGGTAGGTTATTTTTTGTAATTTCTTGATTAAATGATGTTACTCTTGATATAATTTATCTTGAATGAATTGTTGTTTGTGATGCAGAGTTGATGCATGTTTCAACCTAAAATGCTTCCAAAATGAAGATGCCATGACTCAATCTAAGTTTAAACTCATACTAGATGGGTACTAACCGGATCTACGTCGACAGAACTGTAGCTTGCCAACGATCTTACTGCTTTTGTAGGACTTGCTACCTGGAACACCTACAACAACAATATTTCGGTAGAAAGGTGAGGCTTTTTCTAGATGGTTTAAACTAGTGAGGGTTTATGAAAGTCTAATTTTGAAAAAAAAATTAAGAATACAACACAATAAATTGCTTTAATTTATAAAATCTTTAAAGATCGTTTTAGCATCTGATACCAGATGTGAAGTTTGCTCGATACTTCAAGACAGAAAGTATTAACCTGCTTGAGGTATTAACTATGGTCTAGAGTTGTCTCTATTACAGTATTCGAGTTGCGTATGCTTAAGTCTAACGGACGAAAGGCGCTAAACGTCATAGAAAGATTGTATACTTTGTTTAAAACTTTTACTTTTATTAATATCGAAATTAGAATACAAAGTTGATAAAATTATAATGTAAACTTGAAAACTCAAAGATTTTGAGAGCTTGTTTAGAGAGAGAATGAGATAATGAAAACTCGTATCCTCTTCGTTGATAAGATGATTTCTTTATAAAGTAGGCTAGCTTGTGAAAGTCTTGATAAGTCTTGATACATGTCATGTTTTTCTGGTGTTGAAATCTTTCTTAATGAAGAATCTTATCATTGCATGTCTTGAATGTCTTCGTGAGATCCACTTATGGACCTTTTGTGGATCAACTTGTGAGTTTCCATCTTGCTACCTTCTTGTCGGGTAGTTTCTTTTTACAGAGTTCATTAGAAACGAAAAATTATATATATACTATATTATTATATATTTTTTAAGTCCTAAATACAAATAATTTACAGATAGTATTCTATATGTTAACTATCTTTCACCACACATCAAATAACTACATTTAACACTTTTTTAGAGTTATTGAGATTTTTTTTTTCTATTTGGATGTGCCTAAAAACTTACAGATATCAATATCCGTAACTATTAGAGCTTAAAGTGCGTATTTCAGTTGTATACTATTTTTAAAATCAATTGGGGAAAAACCCAAAATGTTCACCAAGTGTATAAAATTTGCTGAAAAAATACACAAACTATTTTGACTCTCTTTTTAATAAATTAACTATTTTTCTGAAACATGCAACACATGTGAGGAGGTGAAGCTTGTGAGAAGCCACTGGGCCAGCCGACATAACTATTCAATTGTTTCGCACTAAAAGTATATAAAGGCTTCCTAAAATTAAAATTGTCCAAACGGTTTCGTTAACGTCCGTGTCCAAAAATTGCAAATTTGAAATTTGGACTATAACATAATAACCAAAAATAGTTGAAGTATTAAAATAACAACAAAAAAATAGTCGGCGTATTAAAAAAAAAACCAAAATAGTTTACCTATTTTTTCAGTAAATTTATATAGTTACTGAATTTTTCGGATTTTCTCCCAAATCAATTATACAATAATAAACTATAGCAAAAGTCTTATCAACTTTGGATTGGAATTATGTCCACCAAATGTAGGCCTTCCGTTGTTTTGGCTCTGCGTCAATTAGAAGGCACTCGTTTATCACGTTTTAGAATATGACCCCACCTTGAAAATTACATAGTTGTTGTAAATTTGGTAAATAAATATACGAGCAATTGTTCAATTTCTTCTCCACTGTGAAAACCGACGAACTTCTTTGGGAGAGTCGTGACAAGCTTCATAAGGAGAGTCATGACGAGCTCACTGTATCAAGAATCCCTTGTAAGTTGTACCAAAGAGGCAAGTGCTCCTACTCACAATAAAAAAAATTCATGAAATTAGAGGTCACATTTTCATTCATATTGTTGCATTTAAATGGCTATTTTGTTTTTTAAAAAAAATTTGTCACGATTATTAGATTGTATGGTTTTTTCTCAAATCATATCTTAGACCAAATCATAATTCTTTACATGTACATATTAGTGATTGTTTTTCTTTGTCATATACACCAGAAGAATATTATAGAATCAAAAGATAACAACTAGAAAAAAACTGTCAGAAAAAGCAAGAAAAATTATTATGCTATATTTTTTAAAAAGAAGTATATCTTTATGATTTGTAAAAACAAGGGATGAACAAAATATTTAGACCCGAATAAATCGAAAGGAAATGGACATACACCGGAATAAGTAATAAACTTCTATATCTGAAGCGATATTAAATAGTATCTGTATCTTGATAAAAGCAATGTGAGCAAATGCTCAGGGCTTTATTTTAAATAAAATTTATCTGTAGGTCAAAATTTAGATCAAAGGGCCAATTTTAACTTTTTTTGAGAATCCATACTAAGTGAAATACCAAAATTTTAAAATTAGCACAGAGATTCTAAAGCTTTCGAGCCGGCCCTGACGAACCGAATTTGAAATTTGTTCGGATACAAACCGGTTCCTTATAAAAATACAAGAAGCTGAAATATACAACCGAAAGAAAAAAAAAATTACTCATATGGTTCTAATAACCTAACGAACTGCTCGATATCCAAATAGAACCGAACTGAGCTTGAAATAGTATCGGAGTGACCAATAACAAAAAGAAAACACATGTTTGAATAAAACAAAAACATTTGTAAACAAGTAAAAAGGGCTGCAATATTCGAACGACCAATTTAGAACTCCAATTTATCGTATTGATTAAGAGAAACAAACTTGGAATTAACATTTAACAAAAGATGCGATTATGTTACGTTTTTTTTTCGTGTATGTTACACTACCTTTAGATCTCGTTATAATCTTGTCAGTTTTCGTTAGAGTTACATAAACTTTGATGCTCATTTTAGGTTGAAAAAATGAAACCGGAGATGGAACTTCTCAATGTTCAGACTCAACCATTTGGTACGCCCAAATCCAAACCCACGAAATCGATTATCTTGCTATTCTTTGCAGCCGTCGTCTCCTTAGCCATCACGTTGGGGTTATTATTTGTTTTCTATGCGATTCTGTTCTCCGGATGGGATGGGAGAAGTTCATTCCGGTACAGCGTTCTTATCGATGCTGGGAGTTCGGGGAGTCGGGCTCATGTGTTTAGGTACTGGACTGAATCTGGGAAACCAGTCTTCGATTTTGGTGAGGAGAACTATGCTAGTTTGAAGCTGCATCCTGGCTTGTCAGAGTATGCTGACAATCCGGACGAAGCTAGTGCGTCAGTGACCAAGCTGGTGGAATTTGCCAAGAGCAGAGTTCCCAAGGGAATGTTGAAGAAGAGTGACATTAGGTTAATGGCAACTGCTGGGTTGAGACTGCTTGATGTGGTTGTTCAGGAACGGATTCTTGAAGTTGTAAGAAGGGTTCTTGGTTCTTCTGGGTTTAAGTTTCGACACGAATGGGCATCAGTTATATCTGGTTAGTTTTCGGGATTAGTTTTTTATTTGATCAAATGCAATTGTTTTGTTTAAGATTATGGTTACATTGATTCGGTTCTGGATTGTGGGAGGAAAAGGATAGTCTTCGGTTGAGATGTTCAACAAGTATACCTAATTGTTACTATTGTTTTTTGGATATTTAAATTTGAAGTTTCGTTTAGTTTTTATTTTTTATTTAGCTTCATAGAGTTGATAGTAAATGTTCCTGTAAAATTTTGCAGGTTCTGATGAAGGTGTATATGCTTGGGTTGTTGCAAACTATGCACTTGGTTCACTTGGAGGAGATCCTTTGCGAACAACAGGGATTGTTGAACTCGGTGGGGCTTCTGCGCAGGTATAGTCTATTCTCTATCAAATTTGTTATCAGGAAGAAAGTATGACTTCAGATAAACCTCAACATCGTTGAGAAAATATCTTTAGTCAAGTGATTAAATATGTTCTTTCTAACTTTTTCGGTTAGGGTATGACTTTATTTCTTCCTCCAAAAAATTGAAAAAATGGTTCAGTTGGCCCATTAAACAAAACTCATCTGGATGGTGAAAATAGTCGATATATGATGACCATTTGTGAGTGTTTTAGGTGACATTTGTGTCAAGTGAAGTTGTGCCTCTTGAGTTCTCGCGTTCGGTATCTTATGGAAATGTTACATACAAAATCTACAGTCACAGCTTCCTCCACCTTGGACAGGTAACTTCTTAAAGCAGAACGTTTTTTATGAGTACTTGTTTTTTTTTTGACGTACCCATTTAAAAAATATATTATTATTGTAGAAATTTAGTGTAAACATTCATGATTATGGCAGAAACTCATCCAGTTTCTTAAAAAAAAATTATTTTATGTTAAACCACTCAAATGTTGATACATAAGCAAGAGTTTCTAAAGAAAAGTTTCTTAAATCTCTTCTCCCAGAACCGTTTCTTGTGTTTTACTCTTCTCTCACTTACTTTTTTAATTTTTTTAATATTTAATTTGTTTAAGAAACTCCCTTAAGAACCATGGGATAATCATGCCCTTACCGCTTAATTTCTGACTGTTCTAAGTTGTAGAACATATCACCAAAACAAATCCTTAGTTACTGTAGGAAAAGGTTGTAACACTCGTCTCATGCTTTCTTCAAAATAGCATGTCACTTACCCTAAAATTTACTTCAAATAACACTATTTTTCTGAGGATCAATTTTTATTAATTAAAATTGTCTTACCCTTTACCAAAATAATTCAATAATCAAAAAATCCGCAACTAAAACCGAATAAAAATGTAAAGAAAGTCTGAACATAAAACACGAAAAAACCTCGTTGATCCTAAAAAATTCAAGATTCGTTCAACATATCCGACCGTAAGTCAATGTCACCTAAACAGAAGACGATAAAGGAAAGGGTGAACAATATAAAGTCATTCAGCGAGGTGGAATATGTTATGGAGCCATAAATCTACAGACCCATTATAAGCACTTCAACCGCACAATCTAGTTCTAAAACAAGCAACAAACATGGCATATAATGCATCCAAGCAAGAGTGAATAGCCTTACTTTTCATAACACAGAGACGACCTGTGTGGCTGCACACACTCTTCGTAGAGGTACCTCAACATAGGATAAGTGCCTATATACATCATCCAAGGGATGATTTATCAATCTACATATGGTTACAGACCCGCTGGTCAACTTACCCCCGCAACCTCCTCACCCAAGACTCCGAGTTGCGAATGCCTCGTTGTACCTTTTGCCAAGTCTGAAAATCATTCTTCGTTTACGAGTTAGAACGTTACGCCGTACTGTCTACCATATTAGGAACACACCGTGGTTACAAGTTACGAACGTCATGTTGTACCTTGTGTCAAGTCAGAAACACATTGTGGCACCGAGTTACGAACATCAAGTCGTACCTTTTGTGAAAGATATATATAATAACATACACCTAAATTCGTCGAAAACTTTTCAGAACTCGATAAAACTCGCCAGAAAAAACTTATATGTGGCGACAGTGATTGCTGATTGTCGGATGATTCATCGACAACGAGGTATGGAACAAAACATTGCTTTGTTTTGATGGAGAAAATGAAAAATGGTTGAGCTCTTCATATAAAAAATGGGAAAGAAAGTGGAGCTTTTATAAGGTGAACAAAATAAAATGAGGGAAAATAGACTTTTTCTGCCAAATAGAAATAAAACTTTTCTAATAAAGATTGGGTTTTGATGGGCTGAAAATTTAAAAAGTTATGCCTTATATTTTGTAAGTGGTTTTGGGTTGTTTCAAAGCTATTAACTTTTTGTCGTCTTGCAGAATGCAGCACATGAAAAGTTATGGGAATCACTACACGAGTCAGGTTGATTGTTGATAAATCTTTAAAGTAAATATCAGTTTACTTATATTGAATGATTTTTTATAGTGTAGCTTTTTTCTCATCTAAACTTTTGCAGCTGTAAACTCTACAGAGGATGGAATAGTTACTGACCCTTGTACTCCTAAAGGATACATATACGACAAAAGTTCATCCAAAGATTTATCTGGATCACTTCAAGCTGCTGGTAATTTCTCAAAATGCCGATCCACTACATACAAAATGTTGCAAGAAGGAAACGGTAAGATCATTGTCAGTATAGCTTAACATCATTACCATGTCAATTTTCTTCATCTCTCATGGGTGTAATTTTTGTACAGAGAACTGTCCTTATGAGCATTGTTCAATTGGATCAACATTCACACCTGATCTCCAAGGACATTTTTTGGCTACATCAAATATCTACTACACCGCGAAGGTCAAGATCCTCTCTAAAATTTGTGGTGAATTTGTTCGATAATGTTGGTCTTAATATTTTTTGTATGAACCAGTTCTTTAAGCTGGAAGAAAAGCATTGGCTATCTGAATTGATACCAGCCGGAAGGAGATATTGTAAAGAAGAATGGTTGAAATTGAAAGAGAAATACCCAAAAGAGAAAGAAGAATTTTTGCTTGGGTATTGCTTCTCATCAGCATATATTATCTCAATGCTTCATGACAGTCTTGGTTTTGCTCTTGATGATGGAAGGTAAATCTTACTGCCTAAATTAAAGAACATACAAATCATTCATTGTCGGATTTGGGTTTTGATAAAAAAAACACTATGCTTGTTTTGTTTGCAGAATCGAGTTTGCAAATAAAGCTGGAAACAAAAACATACCATTAGATTGGGCACTAGGGGCTTTTATTTTAAAATCTGGCACATACAGTTGTGATAAATCTAGAAAAATGTTTGGCTTCAGTAACATAGCCAAATACAAGATATGATGACAATTAGTGCTAGCTTTAAGATATCATGTTTCCAATAAAAAATTAACTTATGTCAATGTACTTCCAGCTATTGTCATCGTTATTTTAATAAAATAATAATAAGTTAGATACTCACAAAAAGAGTTGACTGCTAGTTTAATTTGGTAGAAGTCGTCTTTATACGATAATCACCTTCAGTTTGTGGTGGTATTGTGTGTAACCTGGACTGAAAATATCTCCGTGTCAAGAAATCTAAAAGACATTCAAAGGTTTTCTTGTTATTGATCAAATATATACACGATAAATTTAACCTAGCTACATAATGTTAAAAGCCTACTTTGTACATGTATAATATACAATGTATATTTCCATATCATAACACACCCCCGCAAGTTGGAGCATGGAGGTCACAAACGCCAACTTGTCTATAAACTTCTCAAAATCACTCTTACCAAGAGCTTCGTAAATATATCAGCAAGTTGACCAGTAGTTGGAACATATCGAGTTTTGATTGTCCCTCGAATAATCTCATCACGTATAGAATGACAATCTCACTCTATATGCTTAGTCCTCTCATGAAAGACGGGATTCACACCGATGTGAATGGTCGCCTTATTATCACAAAACAAAGAGATAGGAGCCATGTGATCAACCCCCCTAAGTCCTGAAGTAAAGATTTCAGCCAAATGATTTCCTTCAACGTATAAGACATCGCACGGTATTTTGCTTCTGCCGAGGAACAAGAAACAACGTCTTGCTTCTTGGTTTTCTAGGAAATATGTGAATCACCAAGCTGAATGAACCAACCAGTAAGGGAACATCGCGCCATTGGAAAACTAGCCCAATTCGAATCACACCAGGCCACCAAAGAAAGATCCGTCTGAAACTTTAGATGTATCTCTTGTCCCAAATTTCCATTCAGATAACGTACCCACATGTATGACAGCATCCCAGTGAGCTCGTTTCGGTTTCTGCATAAATTATATCAGGATATGAAACAAATAAGAAAGGTCAGGACGAGTAACCGCAAGGTATAGTAACCAACCAACCAGCCGCCTATATGCCACAGGATCATCATACTCCTCCTGTCATCAAGAGCCAGACGATGATTTTGCTCTAAAGGAAAGGTCGCAAGTCTAGCACCAAGAATTCCAACTTTCGAAATAATATCAAGAGCATACTTACGCTGACATAAGTATATTCTGGAAGATCCACGAGCCGGTTCAATTCCAAGGAAATACTTGAAAGACCCAAATCCTTCATATGAAAACATGAGCTCAAATACATTTTAAACTCTAAAATGATGCCTGGAGAACTGCCAGAGATGATAAGATCATCCACATATACCAAAACATGGAAATAATCAATATATTTTTCCTTTGTAAACAATGAATAGTACGGTGTAGATTGTATGAAGCCATATTCTCGCAAAGCACTATTCAACTTCACAAACTAGCAACGAGGAGATTAGCGTAAACCATAGAGAGACTTCTAAAGTCAACAAACCTTAGTCGGATCCAAGCCACAAAAAACAGTAGGCATACACATATAAACCTCCTCTTCTAAGTCGTCATGGAGATATGCATTATGGACATCTATTTGATGAACTTTCCAATCACGAGATACAATGATTTGAAGAAAAGAATGAACAGAAGTCAGCTTAGCAACCGGAGCAAAAGTCTCTTCAAAATCACTACCCTCGATTCGACTGTTTCCACATGCTACAAGTCGAGCTTTGTAGGGTTCCAAGATACCATCCGAGCGGAGTTTAACCGTAAATACCCATTTGTAAGTAATCACACACTTGCCTTTTGTAAGTGTCTCAACATCCCAAGTACCACTCTCTTCAAGAGCATCAATCTCAAACCGAACTGCCTCTCGCCACCACTCGTCTTTAACAGCTTCAACATATGTCTTAGGTATCATATAAGATGTAAGAGCCGCGAGAAAAGTAGTATGATGTGCCAAAAATCGGTTTGAAGTAATGTAGAAACTAATCGGATATGGAGAAGAATTCAAATCAGGTGGATCAGCACACACCGTCTGCAAAACATAGTCATGGAGTGTTGCTGGTAACCGTCGAACTCTGAGATCACGACCCAACTCTTCCACTTCATCTTCTGCAAGAGATAGCATTACCACTTGATCATTTGCCATTAATTGAGTTATATCAGGCTTTGTACATGTGTTCTCTTGTTGTTCGGATAAGAGACCAGTAGACGATGATGGTGAGCTCACTAGAGCTAGTGCCGGAAAGTCAGAAACCAAAGGAGAAGATTCCAAAGATCTTGTGACCAGCAGAGAAGATTTTTCAGCAATAAAAAGAGACGGAGAAGTCCAAGATGACACAAGTGGTGTCGGGTTCAAACCAGAACGAGTTCCTTGCTATTCAAGCATCGCATATCTAGTCTCCAATTCATCATCATCAATCAATCAGATCAGGTAAAGAAGAAAACAACAAAGGAGAATCTCTTTGATCCGACGAGCATACATCCATAGAAGAGAAAAGAAAATCCGACTCACAAAATACAACATCCCGTGACGCAAAAAACCTTCCCTTGTCAAAATCGTAAACTCTCTTACCCTTCTTCCCATAAGGATACCCAATGAATGCCCATCGTATACTCCTAGTGGCAAACTTGTCTTCCGTATGTGATTGATTATGTGCATAGCACAAACAACCAAAGATGTTGATGTGGGATCAAGTTTTACCCCAATTAAAATCTATCTTCAAGTGTACAACATTCACAATAATACTTAGAGATCGAATCCATGACTAGAGTTTCACACTTAGGACCCATTGATTTTCGGATAGAGCTAAGAATGAAACATGCAGTGAGTTGTTTCGTTTTTCTTTAGTTTTTTATACTTATGAAAAACAAATTCTTAATCTATATGCCAATTTACAAGGTATAGATCAATGATGAATATGCATTAGACAAGTAGAGAGTGTTTAACAAGCAAGCAAGATATCAATCTAGAGGCATAATGCTCCGGTCTAGAACATAACCACTAATGTAAATCCTCTACGCTTTCGAGGTTCGGGATCCTATATTTAAATCACTAAGGGAAAACACCTTTTGGACAGCCTTGTAGAGATTAAACACGCATTAAATCGAATAAAGAAAATTGTTCACGATTCTAAGTAGATCCACTTTCTTTGCCTACTTATAAAGGCTCATCAACTACTAGTTCTAGCAATATGCCAAGCTTATGGAATGCATACCACTTTAGACATATTCATAGACAAGCTTCGTAGGAGAATTTCATTATAGATCAAGCAGAGATGATAACGTTATCGATAAAACCTAGTTGATTAAATATCTAATTCAAGCCAGCTATTAAACTCTATATTACCTACTTCCTAACATGAAAACTAATCAAAACAATATCATGTAAACACAAAATCATTAAGGATAGCAAACATTCATAATCATCAAGGGTGAGAGGAGGAGATATAACGAGTTAATTTATGGATGAATGGATGATGTATTGAAGATGATGACAAATCTTTGGAGGTTACAAAGGGCACGACCCCAAAGGGTGTCGTCCCTGCCTCCTAAGACATTATTAAACCCTAATCTAAGCCAAATCTTACAAAATTAAGAGGCGAAAAACATCTATATATAGTGCTTCACCATTTAGGTCATAATTATGTAAAGTCGGTCCTTAAGGTCTCATAATGTTTGAGCTTCGTGTACAAGGGTCTTGAGTTGAGTTCTTGGTCTTTAAAAGACTTGGAATAGATCCACTTGAGTCGGAACAATGTCTGTTTCGAAACCCAAATTATATTCCTTTTGTTTTGACCTTTTTATGCAACATTCATCTGCTCCAAGTGAGCTGAAACAACTTCAAGATGAAAGCTAATTCAATTATATAGCTTCTGTCCAAATTTTATCAAAATATATTGAGGGAAAAAATCTTCTTCTTGGGTGATACTTCTGATGCTTTGAAACTTTCCAAAAACTAAGTTTTGCTCAAATTAGCTCCATAAAGCTGCAAAATGCATTGTTTGATCTGAAATGTCTTAAAACACTACAAATACAAGAAAACTACCTCTGAATATATAAAGTTGTGTAAAAACACTAAAAAAATGATATCAAATCATAGCAAAAACGGTAAAATATTGGTGTTATCAACTCCCTGGACTTAGCTTCTAACTCGTCCTCGAGTTAAGAAAACAAAGAATAGAGAAGAAGTTTGAGAACATGGAAGCATACCTGGACTTTCTGAACATTTTGGCAACTTAGACTGACGAACTCCAGTAACACCTGCCTTGACATTTAGGTAGAATCCCCAATATTCACCACAAGTTTTAGCAACATCCCCGATTCAAGCCACAATCAACAAGAGGGATCTCAACTCAAACGAGATCCTAAACAATATATGCCCACAATTGGTTCCTTTCCTCTTCCTTATTCACTTTTTAAAATGTTTTTTAGAGGTTGATTTCTCCTTATTTTTCTAGGGTATCATTTTAGTTTTTCTATCAGTCTCATGAGAACCGATTTTCCCTACTTTTATAGGGTATCATTTTATTTTTCTGTCGATCTCTTTATTATATTTTTCTTTTAAACACATTTGGATTTATTGGCTACGCGTTTCAATTGGATTTGAGTCCGTTTTACTCACATCACTGCCTTACATTCGAAATTCATCAAGCATAGCATATCTTTTGAAGATTTTAATTACATAGGAAAGAGAGGAACCATAGACTTAATTTTTGTTAGGTCCGAAGAGGAATCTGATTCAATGTATACCAAACACCAAGAAGAAAATATTAATTTCATTAAATGTTGAGTAGCTAAGTATTATCTGGATATCAAGTGATATGGTGCCTCGGTTAGTTGATCCCTCTGGGCTATTTCATTTGGTAAAACTGCAGTCAAACACTGACACTAGTCTTTAGCTACGTGGTTAGTTTAAAGTTAAGCTTGTTTCTGGACTGGTTTTGACTAAATAAAACATTTTGATTTTGAAAAATTTTGAAAACGACTCAAAACGTGAAACATCAAAAGAAAAAAGAAGCATTAGTAACAATAAGAATCCCCCAGACTTAACTTACATCGTCCCAGTGTAAAATCAAGTGAATAAGATACTGAAAACTAATGTAAAAGGTAGAGAATAGGATACACTTAGCTGGCTGGTCAAAATTTTGGAGATAGACGACCGTATGTGATTTTTCAGTAAACCGAAATAAGGTTCAATTATTCGTTTTTGCAATCCATGAAGAATGATTCGACCAAACTGAAAAATCTACTGAAAAATAGCATATTTTATGAGTAAAAATGAAGTATAAAGGTAGAAGCTCATACAGTATTTCATTTGGCCAAATTTGGTTATCCGGAAAGCTCGGTTTGGGTCGTTTTAATGAAAATCGGGATGTTCTTGATTCGCGACTGTTCTAAGATTGGTTTTTCGTGAGTATTGCCTTCTCAATATGCTAATTAGCTATAAATCTCCAATTTGACATCTTGGTTCGCTTGGCAAAGCTCGATTTCGCTTTGGTCAAGTTTTCTTCAGTTGTTGGCTCAACAAGAGTCTTCGCGATGAAATGTTTGCGCTTCTAAAATTGAATGGGCGGTTCTTCATAAATTTTCCATGTTTTCTAGGAATATTCAATGGTAAGACTTGGTTCAAATCCTAGATAAGAGTTTTGAGTGAGCCAAATTCGTCGGTTTTGTATCTCCTTTGAGCCAAAGTCACGTGATCATTTCTGCCAGCCAAGTGCTCACATTTTTCTGGATTTATTTAATGATCCTCAGCTAGCATGAAAACTGTTTGACTTAGATGCTCTTGAGATGCTCCGGTTGTGGTCTTTGTTCTTTTGATCGCATTTTTGATCCTTCGAATGTAGGTTAAGAACGGCTTTGCCTTTATAGTATCATTTTTAGCTTCAAAATACTCTTCGTTTTGGTCATAAAACACTTTGGCTTTATTTAAAAATGATTCTGCTTCTCAAAGTTCCTTTGTGGTAAAATTTTATGCAATTTCGTCTCCATAGGCTCGCCTTTTAGTCTTAGGGTCTTTTAGAGTTAATTTATGTCTTGAAATACTCCTTAGAATATGTATTAAGTGCTGGAAAAAATTTATTTAATTCCTTACTTGGCGAGAATGATTTGGCTTTATTGCAAAAATTGCTCGGTTTGAGATTCCTTGTGACTCCAAGTGTGTGATATGTCTTCTGAACATCACAGCCTTCAAAACATCTTGATTTGATGCATATGACGTGATTTAGATGCTAGTACTTGAAGATTTTGATTTTGATATTGATCCGGCCAAGAAAATGCGAAAAATGGATGTTCGGTTAGTTCTTCTCGTCCGAGTGGGTGAGTTTGGTCAAATGGGATGGGGAAAAGGATAGGTTGACGATGGCTTGTGGGATTTTGGCCTAGAAGGTGTGGCACCGGGTGGCGGAAGCTGTCGGACAAGAGTTGGACATGAAATGCATCGCGGCCGGTGGTGGAGGAGCATCGGCGCGGTCGGTTGGGGCTTGTGAGGTTTGACACCGGTCGGGGTGAAGAAAGGAGGACGCGGCCTTGTGCTGGAGTTCTCGTGGACCGGTGCTGGGGAAGACTGAGGCACGGGGCAGATTGGAGCTGGTACCGGTCGAGGCTGTTTTTTTTTGCATAAACCAGTCGTTAACACTACAAGAAATACGTCGTTTGCGAGGAAAGATATCCTCGCAATCTCCTCGCAAACTGTGATTTGCGAAGAAATTCTGAGGAAACTAAATCGGTCGCTAATCGTTAGTCGCAAACCGGGTTTCCTCTCAAATTTGCGATGAAAAATGTTTATCGCGGATTTCTCGCAAATTTGCAAGGAATCTGCGATGCATATATTGGCCAGGAAATTGCGATTACAAATGGAATCGTTAATATTTGCGATGAAATTGCGACGAACGCTCGCAAGTCCTCGCAATTTCATAGCTAAATATTTGCGAGGACTCTCTTTTTATGCTAATTGTGACTTTCCAAATATCCATCAGACATGTTCGCTCTGCTAAGCCAATATCCCCCATGCTTCACGGTTTCTTGAGCACCGTAATACTCAATTTGCTCCAACACAGCATCAACACTCATATACACCGAGGGAGGAAGCTTCACAACTTTTTTTCTTCCTGAACAATTTCTTGTTCGTCCTGTAAGGATGGGACATCAGCATAAATTGACGGTGAAAATCAAACCAACAAGGTTTACGTCCATGCTTAAGTTGAAATGCTTCAGATTGATGTGTACAGTAAGCACATGATAACCTTCCATGGGTTGTCCACCAAAATAACATTCCGTATGCGGGAAAGTCGTTGATTGTCCACATAAGTGCCGCACGCATCTTAAAGTTCCTCTGTTGTGATTGGTCAAACGTACGAACACCTGCATTGCACAAGTGCTGCAACTCATGGATAAAAGGTTGGAGAAAAACGTCTAAACATTCCTTAGGGTGCTTTGGACTGAGCACTAAAATGGTCATGAACAGAAACTCCCTCTGCATGCACATCTCGGGTGGGAGATTGTACGGCGTCAAGATGACAGGCCCCAAGGCGTAGTTTCTTCCGGACATTCCAAATGGACTGAACCCATATGTACACAAACCAAGATACATATTTCTGCACTAGTTAGCGAAATCAGGGTATACCGTCTGAAAGTGTTTCCATGCTTTCGCGTCTGACGGATGTGTAATCTCTCCCTTCCTAGATGTATGTTATGCATGGTATCTCATGACATCCGTTGTCTTTTCTGAAAGATATAGACGCTTGAACCTGTCAGTGATTGGCAAGTACCACATCCGCTGAAATGGTACACGTGTACGTCCAGTTGTAGGTTGATATATGGGTTTCCCACAAAAGCGACACTCCTGCAACTTTTCATCATCTTTCCAAAATATCATGCAATTTTCGATGCATATATCAATCATTTCGGATGGTAACCCAAGATTGGAAACCAAATTCTGAATTGCATAATAAGACTCAACCGAATTATTATCTGCAGGCAAATACTCTTTAATTGAATCAGCTTATGCATCCATGCAATTCTCAGGTAAGTTGTAATCACTTGTAATTGTCATCATCCTAGATGCCAATGATAATTTAGACTGACCTTCTCTATATCCATCGTAGATAGGTTGATTAGCTGCGTCTAACATATCATAAAAGTTTTAGCATCTACATTCGGTTCCTCATAATATGGAACATCAGCAAATGAAGCATTTTCATTTAATGCATATGATGTTTCCTGAAATGCATCTGTAACCATATCATGAAACAAATTTTTTGTTTCATGTGGATGATGACTAGTTCCTCTATTTAGGTTCCCACGACTAGAGCTGCTACCTTCTTCGACACTACAACTTTCTCCATGAGAAACCCATAGATTGTAATTTGGGATGAACCCTCTATTATATTAATGTTTTTCACGTTGTCAATTGAGATATAGTTCTCGTTCCTACATTTTATACAAGGGCAGAATATTTTACCGTGCTCTTTCGCAAGGGAGTTGTTTGTATTAATCTTTTTCACGTTGTCAATTATACTTCTCGTTCCTACATTTTATACAAGGGCAGAATATTTTACCGTGCTCTTTCGCAAGGGAGTTGTTTGTCGCCTGATAGATGAATCCGCGCAAGCAGTCCCAGTACTCTTTCGTAACTTTCCCGGTATTTGGATCTCTATGCCTATACATTCACCCTCGTAAGGCGAAAATTTCATGCTCCGAACCCAACATTCTTTTTCTATTTATCCTTAGTTTTTTTTTTGTTTTGAGATGTTGTGAATGAATGGCAGAGGGTGAAGTTGTATTTATAGCCATATTTTGCGACTAATTTGTGAGGAAAATTCTCTTCGCAAATAGTTGTTACTCATTTGGAAAACATGTTTACCTAACTATGAGTTATCCTCGCAATTACCTTGCAAATTTGCGACAGATTTGCGAGGAAAATGTGGTCACTCACTATTTCCTTACAAAATCTTCGCAGATTTGCGAAAAATATTATTTCGTCGCAAAATGGACGCTGATTTATGAGGAAATTTCGATTCGTGATTTTGGTCGCATATTTGCGACTGAATTGCGAGGAAACTGTTTATCGAAGCAGATTACTCGAAAATTTTCAAGGAAAGATTTTCCTCGCAATGTTCCCTTGCAAATCCGTTGTTTTCTTGTTGTGGAAGCTCTGTTGTCCGGTGGGACGTTCCGAGTGATCCAAACATATCCGGATTGAATTTCTCCATTTCATAGTGTTTTCCTACAAAACAAAGTATAAAAACATCTATCAAAAACTTATGACACAAAAATTAACCAACATTTATCCTAAGATTATATTCTAAAAATCAAATCAAAACAAAAATTTAAAAGGGATAGAATACGGGTTACTCCCATAAATTGTTTGTTTAAAGTCTTTAGCTCGACCCCTGGGCATTTAATGCATTGAGGATGCTCAGTTAGGAGGCTTGTGACTTCTTTTTCTCATGTTTCCAATGAATCAACAATCAACTTCAATGGATTCCAAAGCTTTCTTCTCTGGCTCATTCTTGGGTGAGACTTTTAAATCGTCTTGGATCGAAGTGAGAATGAGCTGCTCGTCTTGGGTGACTTCTTGGTGATATTTATGAATTTCATAGTTCATATAGACCAATCTTCAGCAGCTCCTACTGCTTCCAAGACTTCTTTTTCAATTCTGAAAATTGTTTCGCATTTAAGAGCAAAACGAGCTTTTCTTCTCGATTTTGTAGCTTGGATCCTTATGGTCCTCATCCGAGGAATGTAATACACCATATTATGAGTAAAAAATTTCTGGCCAACCCTATAATCATGTGGATAATTCCTTTTCTTGCTGGTCTTTAGGTACATCTTCAAAGCGTGTGAGTTTTGAAAGGCTTTCTCTACACATTTTTCTTCATATTCTTCAAGGCAAACGAATGAGCCAGCAAGCTTAGCTCCTAAATCTTGAATTGAATGTGAATTATTGTCTATCTCTTCCATGATTAGGTTGTGAAGTGCTTGAAATCTCTCCATATGAGTGTTGATTTCATCGGTTTGTGCAAAATTCATCATTTTTGCCTTCTAATTCCATGTTCTTCATAAGAAGATCATTGAAGATCCTTTTGAGTTTGAAATCAAGGTCCAGAAATTTTTTAGTATCAGTCTTTTGAAACTCTGGTCGTGCTCCACTTGGTACACAAAACATCTTCCTGTTGATGCCACTTTCTAATTTTTCTTTAGTGTCTTAGGTGTTATACTTTCCTTTGGAATTGGTTGAAGCTCTTTCTTTTACAGTCTCTCATAATAAATTTAGAGAGTCTTCAAGGGTCTTCAAAGGTCTGGAGATTAGTTTCAAGCCTCCCAAACTTATTTGTTAGGTCAAATTTCATGTTACCAAGCTTCGTTTTGAACTTTTGCTCCTCTTTTCTTTGATCTTTGACAAATCGTGCCACCAAGACTTCAAGTACACACTTTAAAGGCTCCATTGGGCACGTGATTATGAACATGATAAGGGGTATGACCTGGATGGCAAGAGGTATATCAGTGATTTAGTATCGAACTTCATGTGGTAGAAATTACTGAAATCTTCGGTTTTTGATGCTTCGGTAATCTCCTTGAGGTGCTACTCGTCTTTGCTGGAATTTTTGATGATTTCCAGCAATATTTAAGTCTTGAAAACACTCTTAAATGGTTGATCCATGGTTGGTACCTTTTCCATGGATCAAGGGTTCCATGGATGTGAAATCTAGACTCTTCAAGGTCTCTCCATGGTCAATCAATCTTGAGGCGAGGCTCGACTCCTCTTTGATTTGAATTTTTGTAATGTTTAAAGTGTTGGAGCTCTCAAAATATGTGGCCATGGTAAAATGTGGTCAAAATTTCTCTTTGGTTTCCCTGAAAAATCAGAGAGAAAAAGTACATAGTATCAAATAAAAAGAAAATCCTAATCTAAAAAAGAAAAGTAAAATCTTATCATAAACTAAAAGATAAAAGCTAGGAAGCACGAAAGTTAGAGTAATACTAACCAAATTCTAATTGTTAATATCCTAAAAAAATCAGAAACAAAAAAACCTAAGTTCCTAATGTTAGTAGGAATACCAAATTCCTAATTCAAGAAAAATCGAAAATTACAAGCAAAAGAAAAATATAGATTTTCCTAAACTAAATCATAGATCTAAATCCTAAGGAAAAGACTACTAGTTTCTGGCAATGGCGCCAAAAGTTTGATGTTGGGTCAAGTTTTTAAAATTTAAACCTAGCTGCAAGAGTAGAGCATTCGCAGTAATACTTAGGGATCGAATCCACAGGGACTAGAGTTTCACACTTAGGACCCATTGATTTTCAGATAGAGCTAAGAATGAAATATGCAGAGAGTTTTTTGGTTTTTATTTGGATTTTATAATACTTTAGTTAGGCAAAACAAATTCCTAATTTATATGCCAATTTACAAGGGATAGATCAATGATGAATATGTATTAGACAATTAGAGAGTGTTTAACAAGCAAGCAAGATACTAAAATTAATCTAGGGGCATAATGTCCCGGTCAAGAACACAACCACTAATGAAAATCTTCTCCACTTTTGAGGTTCGGGATCCTATATTTAAATCACCAAGGGACAACGTCTAGACGGTCTTGTAGAGATTAAACATACATTGAATCAATTAAGCTTGAATGTTAACGATTCTAAGTAGATCCACTTTCGCTGTCTACTTAGAAAGGCTCATCAAATACTAGTTCCATCAATATTTCAAGCTTTTGGAATGCATACCACTTTAGATATATTCACAGACCAGCTTCATAGGCGAATAGCATTATAGATTAAGCAGAGATGATAACGTGATTGATAAAACCTAGTTGATTAAATATCTAATTCAAGAAAGCTATTAAACTCTATATTACCTACTGTCTAATATGAAAACTAATAAAAACATATCATGTAAACACAAAAATTATTAAGGAAAGCGAGTACTCATAATCATCGAGGGAAAGAGGAGAAGATAAAACCGAGTTTATGGATGAATGGATGATGACGGATCTTTCTAGGCTACAAAAGGCACGACCCCAAAAGATGTCGTCCCTGCCTCCTACGACAATTATTAAACCCTAATCAAAGCTAACTTCAACGAAATTAAGAGGCTAAATCATCTATATATAGTGCTTCACCAATTAGGTCATAATTATGTAAAACCGGGTCTTAAGGCCTCATAATATTTCGGCTTCATGTCCAAGGGTCTTGAGTTGAGTTCTTGGACTTTAAAATACTTGGAATAGATTCACTTGAGTCTAGACAATTTCCAGTTTGAAACCCAAATGGTCTTCCTTTTGTTTTGGCTTTTCTACACACCCTTCTTGTGCGAGATAGTTAAACCAGTCTTCAGTAAACTTTTTCTAACTCTTTCTCCACAGCTCCAAATGAGATAAAACTACTTCTTGATGAAAGAAAATTCAATTATATAGCTTCTATCAAAATTTCATCAAAATCCATTGAGGGCAAGGCCTTCTTCATGGATGATACTTGTGATGCTTGGAAACTGTTCGGAAACTGAGTTTTGCTCCAATTAGCTCCATAAATCTCCAAAATGCATTGTTTGAGCTGAAATGTCTTAAAATACTATAAATTCAAGAAAAATACCCCTAATTGAATAAATTTTTTAAAAACACTAAGAAAACCTATCAAAATCCATAGGAAAAGGGTAAAATAATGGTGTTATCATATGCGTAGATAATGTAATGGTGGAGGTCGATTATAAAGACGTTCAAATAGAGGGACACCTTTTTGTAAAGGTGTATGTGTTCTATTTATCAAATATGTGGCTGTAAGGAAACATTCTTCCTAAAACTCAATAGGAAGAGAAGAATGAAATCGTAGAGCACGAGCCACATTCAGAATGTGACGATGCTTTCTCTCAACAAGACTTTTCTGTTCTAGAGTCCCAACACAATACATCTCATGTAGAATAACCTTTTCTTGAAAGAACAATGTCAAGCAAAGAAACTCAATCCCATTGTCACTTCTTAATGTTGTAATCGATGTATCAAATTGTCGTTCTACAAGAGCAATAAAGTGACGTAAAGTATGAGATACGTCTTGTTTGGAAGATAACAAATAAAGCCATACACTTCAAGAGAAATCATCGATGATAGTCAGAAAATATCATGCCTCACAATGTGCTACAGTTCTGTAAGGGCCCCAAAGATTGCAGTGTACTAACTCAAATAAATCCTTATTATGAATTGTTGGAAAAGAACAACGAGTCTATTTAGCTCAAATACAAGGATCACAAGTCTTATTCTGCAAACTAGAAGAAGAAGGAACACCAAAAATAAATAGTAAATTTAAAACACCATGAGAGGGATGTCCCAAGCGTTGATGCCATATATAAAAAAAACTCCACGTTCGTTTGTGAAATTGCACCAAAAAACTCCATCCCTCGCAAAAAGTAGAGTTCATGAACCTTCTCAGCCACTCCAATCAACTTCCTGGTAATGTGGTCCTGGACCACACACAACTTATCAGTAATCTGAAACACACTAGTGCAGTCTCGATTCAGTTGAGAAACAGATATCAAGTGACACTCTAAACCATCTACAAAAAGAACATTCTGTAATGTCAATGTAGAACAAAAAACAACTTTTCCTTGTTGCCTTGCCATTGTCAAACGACCATCAGGTAGTTTCACGGATAACGGCACCATATCATAGATATCATACAAGAAGTGAATAGAACCTGTCATATGGTTAGTAGCTCCTGATCAAAAATCCAAGAACCAAGAAAAAACATACAACTGAAGGATTCAGATCTTTACATCTATTCTCATTAAAAAGTTTGACCAGTGTCTTCCATTGATTATCGCTCATGACACTAAGACCTATGCGATCACTAGCTGTGATCAAATTCACCAATGGTCTAGGCGGTGTCAGACCAAACATGACAACATTCACGTGAAGGGAAGAACCACCAGAAGGTCTTGTCAACGGCGCTGCACCACCACGATCACGCCATGAATTCAATCTTAGTCTCACTTAATCTCCCCACCAACTCGGGTAAACCAAAGCACGAAAACAATTTTTTGTCGTATGACTGGAACGATTGCAGCTTGAGCAGTGAAGTTTCGACCTGTCTTCTCGTGACAGCCAAGGTCTATCATCACGCTGTTGAGAAACACGAGCAGAGGAATTCGTTTGAACAAAAAACGTAACAAAATCCATGTTTCTCACTTAAAAAACACGAGACGTTTTTCTCGAGTCCTCCTCTTCCAGAAAAGCATTATAAGCTTCATCAAACTTTGGTAAGGGTCACGAGAGAGAAGATTTGACTTCACGGTTCCATACACAGCCTCATCTAATCCTTTTAAGAACTCATGTAGTCGATCCTCTTCACGTTCCCTCTCTAAATCAATACCGATCGGATAGCCAAAACTTTTCGAAATACGAAACTCAGAGAGACTAGCCCATGCTTGCATCAACCTTGCGTAATAAGCCTCTATCGACATGCCATGTTTTCTACACATAACAAGCTAAGCCTTAAGTCGCTATACTTGTTGCCCATTCTTAACTGAATATCTGAGTTTAAGTTGTTCCCACGATTCACTCGCAACCTCAAACTAAGACAAAGAACTAAGTACCTCATCAAAAATCATCAGTTTTTTCCATGAAAGAACCAAGGAATTATTGGTCCATCAATACTCATAATACTATGATTCAGGCGCAGGACAAGGTAACGTACCATCTACGAAACCGAACTTCTTTCTCAATCTCAAGGAAATTTGTAGACTCATCGCCCACTCACTATAATTGGATCCTTTTAGCAATGGTTGGGAGACTCTTTAGAGCCTCTCGAGGTAGTGTTCTTGACCATCGAAGAGGATAGCCCGCGAACCCAGAGGGGGGCGTCAGAGTACACGAGAGAGGCGGACGGGAATGTTATAAATATTTTTCAGAAGAAAAAAGAATTAATATCATATTTTGTTGCTAGAATTACTCTCGGATGTTTCATATTTTCTTTCTGTTTTGTCAAACCCATGTTTTTGTTAGATTAAGATAAAGGAGCACAATAATCCAACTTTCAAAGTACCTCCTGATTAACCGAATAAGCCATAGAAATGACAACATACGAATACAGTTAACTAAGATAAATATATATTGGAAAATGATCCGCATGTAGACACTAAAATTATAACGATCATCTATTGATCCATTGTGAAAATCAGCAGAAGGAAATGACATTTCGCTAGATAGATTGATACTCAAAGTTTTAATCCTAAATTCACACTGCAAGTTCCCAACAAATCATAGTTATAAAGATTGCGGTCAAATCTACATAGACCAGTTACACACTTCATTTCTCATTTTGGATCAAGATAGAAGACAAAGAGATTGTTTGTTGTTTCACATGCAATTGTAAATAAAAGAAGTTTATAAAATAAAAGATGTAAATCAATAGACTAAAAACGCTAGACATCAACATAATTCGCATGAAATCATGATAGTAAAAATAAATCAGACAAGGAAGCTATTTGTGATCCATTCTATAATATAAACGTTAAGTTAGACAGATCTCCTTCCAAAGTATTTAATCCTTACACAAAGAAAACCTATCACAATTAAAAAAAAATCAGAAAGAAGGTAAAGATAACGTGCAAGATCAGATAGAACCGAGAGATAAGCGACTGAGCTTGGGGAGAGGATTGTATTGACGATGTAATCACGTATCTTAATTGATTAAGTCTTTACCTTACGTCCACGATCTAAAATCTCTGGAATAGAAGAGTCAATACTATTGTTAATTGCAGAACTCTGTTCTTGTACATGTTCTATTTCTGCAGGTTTTTCAACTGGCTCGACAGATGGTGGAGTTAATCAAGAAGACAGGCTATGCGACCCTGTAATGTCTTCCTTTGTGTCTGCATCATCCGAGAGTGGCCAAATACTTTCCAAAGGCATCTCAATGAGAATAGATTAAGACGATGACAGATACTTCTGCGAAGAAGCAAACAAAAAGACGTCTTTGTAAAATGCAACATCTCATGATGCAAACATAGCTTTTTGATCAAGATCATAAAGAGTCAAAATCCTTCTTACAACTTGGATAACCAAGAAAGATGCATTGCCTACTCCTTGAACCAAACTTATCACCATCCATATGTGTGGTGAGCATACACTACATAACCAAAGACATGCATATGATTGTGAGAAGGAGTATGACCATACAACTTTACATACAATGTTTGATTCATTACATACACAATCGTTCTAACACACTCACTCCAAAACTCTGTTGGAAGATGTGCTTGAAACCATAGAACTCCTACAATTTTAAGGATATGTTGATGTTTTCGTTATATCCTTTTATTTTGTTGAGTATTATAAACGCATAATGTCTCATGAAGAGTGCTTTTTTCTTGAAAGAACGTTGAACAACTCAAGAGTTCAACACTATTGTCGCTTCAAATCATTTTGACGTTCTTCTTAACTTTTCTCTTTACTAAGGTCAAGCAATCTCGTATATCTAGCTAGATCTTATCTTCTTTTTTATAATAGATAAACTCACACTTCAGAAGAATGGTAATCAACAATGGTAAGGAGGTACTTCGAACCACAAAAAGCTGATGTTGAGTAGGGCGCTAAATATCCGAGTGAATTAAATCAAAAATCTCCTGAGCATTGGTAGAACTATCAAGGAAGGTTTGTCGAGTTTTTTTAGCTTGAAAAAATATCACAATTCTTAAGTAACAAATCACGACTAGTTAGAGAAAACCTACGAACACCGCGAATAATTCCAATTTTGCGAGAAGACGGATGCTTAAGTCTAATACCACAAGAGAGAATAATCAAAAATAGTGGACTTCATAGACACGATATAATATGTTGTCATAAACTGATACAATTCCTCACCCTCTCTCTTACTCATTCTGATCAATATCCTTACTGTGCGGTTTTGTAAGAATAAGATCTTATCAATAAGTTGTCATACTAAAGAATAATCAGACACTAATTCACCAGACGAAATTAAATTAGTGTCAAACCACTCCATAAAGTGAAAATTAATAAGATATAGTCGATGTGTAAGTCGAATTGTCCCAAGTTTAGAGGAAGTTGCATGGGCTTCGGTCGTAGGTAACTTGACCGAAACAAGAGGTACGTTACATATATTTTCAAACAAATCTTATATGCTCATCATATGGTCTTTTATACCTATATCCAATATCTAAACGAAATCAATATCTTCACCACTTAGTTAGTCAGATGATGAATTGCAGCCATGACTTTCTCTATGATCTTCCATTGCTCATCAGAAACCTCACACGAGTCTTGTCGATCTTCGTCTGTGAGAATTATTAAATATGGAATGGTTGATGCCTTTTTTGTTATGATTTACGATCTCTTGCCCTATCACCAATCCGGTTAGCACATAACTTGAAAGCAAGAACTCGATTCATGGCCTATCTTGCCACATGCGGTACACTTTAACGAGAGATCACAATTATTTGGACGTAGAGTACCGGACTTAGAAACAATCAGATGGGTTGAGATAATTTCTTGTCGAGGCGTTTGATTAGAGAAGGAGAGTTGGGACAGAAAGCTCATTACTAGTGTAATTTTAGAAATGTTAGTATGAACTATTTCATTCTGCATCATTGTTTGATAGATATTGCCGACATCAAGGAAGGCAGTCAAAGAACATATTTGAGAACATAGGATACCATGAATCATGTAATCCAAACAAAAGAGAAAATTATGAATATTCAAGGTTTCAAATTCTCGCTCTTTTGATGTATTTAAATTGTACTCACACTTGATAAAAATGCACTTCTTTGAATTCATACATTCAATGATCCCATCCCAAAAAATGGCTAGAAAGAGAGGTACGCAATGGTTTAAATTTGGCTCCGATTTTGATCAAGAAATGCTTCTTGATAATATTTCAAAGTTCCTTAGAAAACTTTCGTGTAGATATGGACGACCTTATTTTCGGATCAACCGACTGTTTAGTTAAACTCACAAGCAAGTGGCGGTTAGCGTACCTGTCTTATAAATTATAAGAACTGTCAGCTAGTTTAGGAATACTTCCTTCCAAGAAGCCAAATTTCTTATGAGATCTCAAAGCCATACACAAATTTATTGGCCATTTATCATAATTGGATCGTTGCGCAAAAATTGATAGATGATTGCGCCAGGATTTTCAGTAGATGTTAAATCATATGGGTATACCTAAAACAATTTTTGTTGTCATAGATTGGTGAAACAAATGAAGCACCAATATTTCTGGTGTGAGTCTGCAAAACCTGAAGATGTTGGTAATATTAGGTATATAAAAGATTTGATGCACTTTGTTCAGTGAAGAAAAAATAAAGATCCAAAAAAGATGTAGCTCTCAACGAGAACATGAAAAGTCTGATTTTAAGGAAATGAACTGCGAAATGATATTAAGGACAAAGACGGAAGATAATGAGTAATGGGGTGTTTTCATGATGGAATTTGCGACGAAAAAGGTCGAAAAAGGTTTTGTATGATCTTCAAGTCTCTGATTTTATGGGAAACTTTAAGTTTGAATAAAACTCAACATGAATTCAAGAGGTTCAAAGTCTAAGGGTTTGACTCTCGCTCAACGAGCAACAACGACAACAAAATTAAAGACCCCTAGGCCCATCCTTTTTGGCCTTAAAATAAAACACGCACAATTTAATCTTCAAACATATCCTTAGAAATAATAAAATCAAACCCAAAGTATATGTTTAACTTATAATAATGTATATATGATATTCTAATATTTTAAATTAGATTAAAATGCATGTATATGCTGGTAAAATATATTAAAATATAATTCTAATATTAAAAATCAAAATTGATATATAACGGGTGTAACAAAGACTCTTATAGTTAGATTTTTAATTATGATATATGTTTTTATTAAGAATAATATTTGATATTTCATGATATACAAATTCAAAAATGTCTAGTGCAATTGAAAATTTAAGAAACACATTACCTAGATAAATTATAGAAATCTCAAAATTAGTTTTTATATAATACTAGATTAGGATCCACATTATAAGCGGATAAAATATGTTAAAAATATTATTTTAATATTAAAAATATGAATTGATAACTGATCTTAAAAGACTCGTATAGTTAGATTATTTTATCATGATATCTGTTTTATTATCCAAAATCGTATTATTGTATTTTATGATAAAGAAACTTCAAGAAAAAATTTGCGTGATCAACAATCAATGAAAGACTCTGCAGTTAAATTACAGAAATCTAAAAATAGGTTTCAAATTTTATATACCAAAAAATTGGTCCAAGTTTATTAATAAATAAACATATTTTAGACTTACATTTAAACCATTTATCAAAAAATTACAATGCTTTGTTTCTTATTGTTTTAGAATTTCATAGTAATCCTTTACACAAAATTGAAATATAACAAAACTAAATATAGAATATAAAATTAAAAGAATATGGTAGGGAATGTTTGTAAATAATAACATTTTTCCTTTTTATCATTTTTCCATTTTGAAGAGTTAAGTGATTGAGAAGGAAATTTTTTTATAAATTCTACGTTATAAATTGTCACATGTCATAGTCTTAATCAACGAAGGCACATGTCAAAATCTCGTGAGTAATAATTATGTTTAGGTGTGTCGTTCATGTTACAAGCGTTCATCTTTATATAATAAGATAAAACTAATCTAATTTTAATGAATAAAAATATACTATTTTATTTACATCATTTCTGTAAATTGGAATGGTTTGCATTTTTATTGTCTTAAAATTTTATATTACGCTTTGACACATAATGAAAATATAACAAAACCAAATAAAATATAAATTAGAAAAAAATTAAAAGAAATATTTTAGAATAATAATAATATTTTTCCTTTTATTTTTTTTTGCTATTTTTAAGAGTTAAGAGATTTATAAAGAAATTTTTTCTAAACTTCACATTATAAAATTACATATGTCATAATCTAAAAAAAGATGACAAATGTCAAAATTTTGTGAGCTATAATTATGGCTACGTAATAAAGGTATTCAAAAAATTACATTTAGTATTTACCCAACCTTTACACGACTGTTATCTATTAAAAATATTACTTTTACACAAATGAGTATTTCATGTTACTTATAACTGACCTATAGAAATGGAGAGGGTCAGCTAAGACGGACTGATACATGCACATTGACTAGGACTGGGAGTTTGTATATTCGGTTCAATTTAGACTAGTTCTTTCATTTCTTGGACTTGATTATAATTTTCTTCGTATTCTAACACTCCCCCTATTTCATATTACTTAATGTTTAAGAATTTTGTTTTCGGATTAAGAAATAACTAACTTTTATTTAATTTACATCTTTTATATAAAAAATTTCATTACATATACTAGTTTAACTAATAGAAAATTATACTACATAATAAAAACAATCACAAACATCAAATAACATTAAATTTTTTCATAGCAACTAGAAAACATCAACTAATTTGATACAAATTTTTTCTCCTAAAACATAAATTAATTTGATATGGAGGAAGTCTGATTTTTGTTTTGTTGGTTTGGGTATTCTAAAAACGAAACTAGCTAATCCATTTTTAAGATTATGCCTGGACTCTTGAAGCTTTTGTATGGGAAATACTCAGATGTCTTAAGATAACTATTAAATGTGGTTTAGGCGGTTTGCGATAAGTAATTAACATTTCTACTTTTATTTGTAATTTTATTATTTTAAATTGGGTGCACAATCTAGATCGTCCGAAAACTATCAAATCATTATGTATCCAGACAAACTTTTGTTGGTATAAGCTTGAAATTGACCGGTTCTACTTGAGATTCAAGAAGTCTACTAAACTGAGTTATGGTTTAATCCAAATAAGATTAGAAAATATTCTTTAGGAGTTATCTAAAGAGTTAGGAGTTATCTAAGAGTTTATGTTTTCCTTTTAAGTTTTGGAATTGTGTTAGCATATAAATTGATCAAGTGTTGATTAAAGTAGTTTGTAAGGTTTTTGGTTTTGAGTGATTTTCCAAAAGCAATAAAGAGAAGTGATTGAGTTTAATATTTCGAGTTGTTTGATTCAATAATTGGTATCAGAGCTTCCTTGTTGAATCAAACATAAGTCAATCCTTAACGCACAAAAGAAGAGCTTTTGTGTTTCATCTTCTTCGTTGAAACTGTGTTTCTTCAACCAGAAGAAACCGTTAAACCCTAACAAAGAAATCGTGTGTTAGGAAGCTGTTCTCGTCAGGTGTTTGACGACTCTTCAAGCATCTGAGATCGTTGTTACATAAATAAGTTCCAACCTGCAACTTCATACTCTGTTTTTAAATCAAACAGATCCTCTGCTTTGCAAGACGGCAAAACATGGGTGACGTAACTCCAGTTGTGACTCCGACTACGACAAACAGAGAAAGAGAGAGTGGTTCATCAGCCATACAATGTCCCATGCTCACTTCTATCAATTTTACTGCATGGTCTATGCGAATTGAGCTTCTTCCCCGGATCCATAAAGTTTGGGAAACTATTGAGCCTGGATCTAATGATGCTGATAAAAACGATATGGTGAAAGCACTGCTCTTTCAATCCATACCAGAGGCTCTAATATTACAGATTGGAAAGGCTAAAAACGGTCAAGAAGTTTGGAAGGCCATTAGCTCAAGACATGTTGGAGCAGATAGAGTAAAAGGAGCAGGATTACAGACATTGAGAGCCGATTTCCAGAGGCTTAAGATGAAGGAGACTGACCTGATTGATGATTTCGTGGAAAAGATATCTGAGCTAGCTTCAAAATCGGCGACTTTAGGCGAGAATATGGATGAAGAAACTCTCGTCAAGAAGTTTCTTGGAGGCCTGCTGCGAAAACACTATATACATATTATAGCAGCTCTAGAGCAAGCCTTAGATCTAAAAGAGACAAGCTTTGAAGATATTGTGGATAGATTAAAGGTATATGAAGAGAGGATACGTGATGAGGAACCCGAGGAGGATAATGGCAAGCTCATGTATGCTGATATGGAGTCATCATCGTTTCAAGGTAATTATAACTCTGGAAGAGGTAGAGGACAAGGTGGTAGATTCTTTGGTAGAGGAAGAGGAAGAGGACGGTATGGTTCTGGTAACCAACAAGGAGAAAATTACAGACAAACAAGAGACAGGTCGAAGATTGTTTGTTATAGATGTGACAAGTTAGATCACTATGCTTCAGTATGTCCTGACAGACTTCTGAAACTACAAGAGGCGCAGGAAAACAAAGCTGGTGATACTGAAGAAGCTGATGAGTTAATGATGCACGAAGTTGTGTATCTAAATGAGAGGAATGTAAAGCCATCAGATTTCGAGACATCCATTGATAAGGAGAATATCTGGTATTTAGACAATGGAGCGAGCAATCAAAGTCTGGAAAATACTCTTATTTCACCAAGGTTGATGAAGGAGTCACAGGAAAGGTGAGATTTGGTGATGATTCGTGTGTTGATATCAAAGGAAAGGGGTCGATCCTTTTGATAACCAAGGAAGGGAAAAGAAAAATACTAGCAGATGTCTACTACATTCCTGATCTAAAAAGCAACATCATTAGTCTAGGACAGGCTACTGAAGCTGGTTGCGATGTGAGAATGAAAGAAAATTATCTTACTCTGCATGACAAAGGAGGTAATTTACTGGTTAAAGCTAATAGATCAAGGAACAGATTATACAAGGTAGTAATAGATGTTGAAGAAAAAAGATGTCTGCAAATAGAAAAGCATGGAGATCATGATGTTTGGCATGCTCGTTTGGGACAAATTGGTCCCGAAACTATGAAGTCAATGGCAAGTAAAGAGTTGGTGCTCGGCCTTCCAGCCATGATCATCGAGAAAAGAACATGCTCCTCGTGTTTGTTGGGCAAGCAGGCTCGACAAAGCTTTCCTCAAGCAATCACATATCGTGCAACTCAAGCATTAGAACTAATTCATGGAGATTTATGTGGTCCAATATCACCTCCAACTGCTGCACAAAACAGATATGTGTTTGCTCTAATAGATGATTATTCTCGATATATGTGGGTTGCTCTACTAAAAGAGAAAAGTGAGGGACTTGATAAGTTCAAGAATTTTAAGACTTTGGTTGAACAAGAAACCGGAACTACTATAAAAACTCTACGAACTGAAGGAGGAGGAGAGTTTTTGTCTCTGGAGTTTCAGACTTTCTGCAATAGAGCTGGGATAAAAAGACATTTAACAGCACCATATTCTCCACAGCAGAATGGTGTAGTCGAAAGATGTAATAGAACGTTGATGGGAATGACTAGGAGTATTCTCAAACATATGAAGATACCGAACTACCTGTGGGGAGAAGCCGTGAGACACGCAACTTACCTCATCAATCGAGTAGCCACAAGAGCATTAGGATTTCAAACACTGTATGAAATGCTTAAAAGAAGAAAGCTGAGCGTAGGGCATCTAAGAGTATTTGGATGTTTGAGTTATGCTAAATGTGTTGGTAATCACCTAAGGAAGCTAGAAGATCGATCTCGGGTCTTAGTTCACTTAGGAACAGAGCCTGATTCCAAGGCTTATCGGTTATATGATCCAACTAGTCGTAAGATAGTTGTAAGCAGAGACGTTGTCTTCGACGAAACGAGAAGCTGGAACTAGGATGAACTTGGAGTTAAACCTGAAAATAAAACAATGATCACGTTTCCCTTAGGCGAATTTGGAATCTACGAGAACATTGAACCTACAGCCGTGACTCATGAAGAAACAGAGCATGGCAGAACAGAGCACGGCGGAGGAGAAGATGCAGAACAGTACAACGATGGTGAGACCAACGGAGAAGAAGACGATGCTGGTCCAGCTGGTAATGAATCTCCTACGCAAACAGAGGCAGATACAGGAGCCTTCAATGTTCATCCTGAACAGGTTGTACCGCCGCGGAGAACTTCAAGCCAGAGTGTGAAACCTAAGTATCTTGACGATTACGTCTTGGTCGCAGAGTCTATAGAGCCAGTAAGACTCATGATGATTATCGACAATGAGCTATGGGACTTTGAAGAAGCAAAGGAGCTGAAAGTTTGGAGGGATGCGTGTGATGAAGAGATAACATCCATCGTGAAGAATAGGACATGGGACTTGGTTGAATTGCCGATAGGAAGCAAGCCTATAGGTTTGAAATGGGTTTTTAAGATCAAAAGAAATTATGACAGAAGTATTAATAAACACAAGGCATGATTTGTGGCTAAAGAATATGTACAAAGGCATGGTATTGATTTTGACGAAGTCTTTGCACTGGTAGCACGCATAGAGACAGTCTGAATAATCATTGCTTTGGCAGCTGAAGATGGATGGGAAGTGCATCATATGGATGTTAAAACAGCATTCCTTCACGGTGAGTTAAAGGAAGAAGTGTATGTTACGCAACCGAAATGATTTATTGTCAAAGGCAGTGAGGATAAGGTATATAAGTTAAATAAAGCTCTCTATGGACTTAGACAAGCACCAAGAGCATGGAACAACAAGCTGAATGCTATTCTAAGAGAATTAGGATTTGTCAAATGCTCCAAGGAACCCTCCTTGTATCGAAAGTTTATAAGTGAGCATCATCTTCTTCTTGCCGTTTATGTTGATGACCTGTTGGTCACAGGATCCAATCTAGAGCTTATACATGACTTTAAGAAGGAGATGGGGAGTAAATTTGAGATGAGCGATCTAGGGAAGCTCACTTATTACCTCGGTTTTGAAGTCATTCAACATGACGAAGGTATAACTCTTCATCAGGCGAGGTATGCAGAGAAAATATTGAGTGAGGTCGGGTTCGATGAGTGTAATCTGGTACATGTTCCGATGGAGTCAGGAGTGGTTCTCTCAAAGGCAGCCAACGAACGTGGTGTTGATGAAAAGGAATACCGAAGATGGATTGGATGTCTACGTTACTTGTTACATACGCGGCCTGATTTATCTTTCAGTGTAGGAGTTTTAAGTCGTTATATGCAGGAACCAAAGGAGTGCCATGGGACAGTGTTAAAGCAAGTTCTGAGATATCTTCGAGGTACCATTGCGTATGGATTGGTCTTTAAGTGTGGAAGCAGAAGTGGACTGGCTGGCTATTGTGATAGTCGTTACAACATAGACCCAGATGATGGTAAAAGCACCTCTGGCCATGTTTTCTATCTAAACAATTCTCCTATTACATGGTGCTCGCAGAAGCAGGAGATTGTGGCTTTGTCTTCGCGTGAAGCGAAATTTATGGCAGCTACTGAAGCCGCAAAACAAGCTGTCTGGTTAAAGGAGCTGCTTGGCGAGATTCATGATAAAGGTTGCGAGAAAGTAGTGGTTCGGATTGACAACAAATCCGCAATAGCTCTAACCAAGAATCCTGTGTTCCATGGACATAGTAAACATATACACAGAAGATATCATTTTTTACGTGAATGTGTTGAACAAGAGCTCATTGAAGTCGAGCATGTGTCAGGACAAGAGCAAAAGGCTGATATCTTGACAAAGGCTCTCGGAAGGAATAAATTCAAAGAGATGAGAGATCTCATTGGAGTGCATGACTTGACTAAGAAGACTTTCAAGCTTAAAGGGGAATATGTTGGTATAAGCTTGAAATTGACCGGTTCTACTTGAGATTCAAGAAGTCTACTGAACCGAGTTATGGTTTAATCCAAATAAGATTAGAAAATATTCTTTAGGAGTTATCTAAAGAATTAGGAGTTATCTAAGAGTTTATGTTTTTCTTTTAAGTTTTGGAATTGTGTTAGCATATAAATTGATCAAGTGTTGATCAAAGTAGTTTGTAAGGTTTTTGGTTTTGAATGATTTTCCAAAAGCAATAAAGAGAAGTGTTTGAGTTTAATATTTCGAATTGTTTGATTCAATAACTTTGACCCTCTCACCAACGCCCCATGAAATAAACTTTGTCTATCCAAATCCACATTGAACAGAAAAAAATATAATTCCACATTAACTCAAAAATTCTGCAATTGCTGTTCAAATCGTGATTAAAATTGAGTTTGTAATCGACTTAACCGTTATTCACTTAAACCGAACCCTTAATATTCACTAGAAACAAACATTGACCCGTACCATAATTATTGAACAAAAATTTAAACATAGATAGCTATTGGAAATCAAGAGAAATAAACACAACTCTGCAAACAATTTTCACAAAATTTAGCAAAGCCGTAACTTGATTTTTTGATGCACTGATACACCAAAAGTTGAAATCCAAAGTGGAGACACTAAGACTTTCCACGTAAATGGTATGAGTTCTTTATAATACTTTTCCGTTTTTGTTTGTCTTCTGTTTTTTCTTGACTTTTCTTTATTGATTTTGTTTTAGAATCGCGGCTGGTTTTGAACTCTTTTTGTTCATTTTTTAGAAAAAAATTGGTAGATGATATTCATCCGACTGAAAACACAACTGTGTTATCAACCGAAGAAAATGACGCAATGGATAAGGATGATGTGGCAGGGAGATTCGAGTATGAAATCGAAGAAAGAGTGGAACAGTTTATTGACGAACTCTCGGTTTGCCATGACTTGATTCCCGATAGCGATAACAAGACAAATGAAGATACAAACACTAGTAAAAAACACGCTTATAGCCACGTTTTCAATTCGTGGCTATAAGACAAATTTCGTGGCTATATGATGAATTAGCCACGAAAAGTCACGAAAATAAAAACGTGGCTATATGATCGTTACAAAATGTTGTTCGTGGCTTTTCGTAGGCGCTTTGTCACGATTTTGTCACGAATTTTCGTAGCTAATTGTGTCACGTTTTGAAACGAAATGATCGTGACTTGTTTGCCACGA
>OVAN01001075.1:0-45514 GCA_900406275.1 Anastatica hierochuntica | reverse complement strand
GCATCTTCTATTGGCAATCATCTCTTTCTTTTCTTCAATCTTCTTCTTCTTCTTTTATATATTTCATATCAAACCCTTCTTAGAAACTATATCTTCTTCCACAAAACCCAACGGGAAAAAAAGAAATCGAAATCAGCATCTTCGAGATCTGAGTAACCAACCTGAACATCTAACTCAATGAAATCGATCGGCGGCGGAGTTGAAAGAGAGAATAGAGTTCTCCTTAAAACCTCTGGTTCTCCGATCAGACGATTGCAACACATTCATACCGTTTCCTCTTTGCCCAATCACGGAGAAGCCTAAACGATTTCGGTTTCCTCAAATCTAAACCTAAAAAACGAGCAACGACGACATAAGCCCAATGGCCGGAGAACAGAGAGAGAGATAATCCATAGACAGACTCCGGGAGGCTAGGGACGTCGGAGACGAGCACAGTTTTTTTGTTTGTTGAAGAAGAATCACAAAATTGAGAAGAAAAAATAAAAAAATCACAAAACACGTGTCGTACGCGAAACGGACACGGTCAACGCGAAACGGACTCCGTTTGAACGGGAAACGGACCCCGTTATACCATGATAACCGACATAAACCGACCTCGATTTGCGTGCAAACCGCGTCTAAACCGAATCCAAACCGTGTTTTTTAAAGCCCAAAAATAAACATTTTGGACGGGCTTTTTAAAATAGTTTGGGCCAAATCAACCTTTTGGGCCGCTGAAATTAAGCCCAAAAATCGCCATGGATATGGAGCTCCCGAAACTCCGATTTCTTCCTCTCAATCGGCGTTTCTAAATCCTTCTCGGAGACGACGACAAGATCGTCGCTGCGTTTTGTCGGACGACATGGGTTTTTCTCGAAGACCATACCAAGAATCTTGTCCCTAACATCGACTTTATGTCGGAGATTGGTGTCCCGGAGAAATGTATACAGCTACTTCTCGCTCATTTCCGTGAGATCACTAAGCAAAGCTAAAGAGATGGGTTTTGATCCAAAGAAATCAACTTTTGTGCTTGCACTTTCAGGGAAAGGCAATAAATCGAGTCGGCAACTCGGAACTGGTGGTTACGGAAGGAGGAAACAGAGTCGTAACTCGAATCGGGATTGATCGTGTCATCAATCTCGTGTTCTAACCACCGAGCCAACCCGAAATCTCCGAGTCTAGCGTTAAACTCAGAGTCCAACATCACGTTGCTCGTCTTCACATCTCGGTGAATAATCTGCGTCTCTAATTGCTCGTGAAGGTAGAACAACGCAGCCGCCAGTCCCCTGACGATTTTACCCCTCAGATCCCAATCCAACGTTTTAAAATCGGAATTCATTTCCGGCCGTCGGAAAAGCACTCGATCTAAGCTCCGGTTAGGCATATAATCGTAAACGAGAAGATATTGGATGGTCGAAACCATATCAGGGAAAGGCAATAAATCAAAGGTGTCTGGGATAAATCTTTGTGAAGAAAGAGTCCAATTTTTGTCGCAAAGATGAAACTTTTGTAGTCTTTTTGAGTTTCTAAAGGTCAAAGTTAGCTTCAAACTGAAACTCATACACAAGATCTACAAAGACATGTGAAGTTGATAAACAAGTTCCCATTTTGACTTTGTTCCCATGTTGGTTCTTGACTTCTTTCAATACCCAATGAAAGAGTAAGGTAACATCACTGCTTGCTTTGTAGTTAAAGGTCGAGTTCTTGTACTCTGTCTCCGCCCAGGAAGCAGGTCCGTGGTTACCTGCAGCTCTTCGGGCTTCCACATCCATTTGAAAAGATGACTGCTCGGCACAAGACCTCTCATTCTTCTGCACAACGTCTTTGGTGGTAGTATCAATTGTATTAGCTTCGCGTTCTATTGAGATTACCAAAACATTCAAGTCGAAATCTTCTCTTATTGCAGGTCTTTCGGGTGAGATTTCACGGTCTTCATTTTTTCCACAAGAGCTATTTTCTGCGGTTGTGGACAGTTTCAGCGTTTGATCTTGATTGATTTGCTCCTCCTCTCTCAGCAACGCTACACTTTGATCAGTTTCTGATGGCTTTGGTCTTATCTCTGTTTCATTCTTGGCTGGTTTCTTCTTCTTGTACTGAGTTTTACCAAAACAAGCTGATTCTCTCAAGGTTAAAAAAACTCTAGATTTTCATTTTAGTAATGTGATGTCATTCATGGAGCGCCCGTGGCCTAATGGATAAGGCGTTTGACTTCTAATCAAACGATTGTGGGTTCGAGTCCCACCGGGCGTGATTATTTTTGTTAGCCTTCGGCGTCCGGTTTTTGGTATTTCTTCTTCATTCGGTTCTTAAAATATTTTAGTTCGGTTCCGGTTGAATTAAGTAATCATACAGATGCGTGTTTATATATTTTGATTTTTTTTTTAGGTCTTTCGGATATGTTTGGATTTAGTTTTAGGTACCGAGCGCGATTATTTTGTTAGGCCTCGACGTTCGGTTTCGGTTTTTGGTATTTTTTGTTCATTCGGTTTTTAAAATATTTTAGTTCGGTTCCGGTTGAATTAAGTAATCATACAGATATGTGTTCAGATATTTTGATTTTTTTTAACTTTTAGGATTTTCGGATATGTTTGGATTTAATTTCAGGTATTTTAAATATTATTTTAAATATTTTTATATACATTTTGTATTTTGGTTATCTTTTCGAATTTTTGGTTATTTAGTCAGTTTTAGTTTTTTTTATTCTCAAAATTGTAACCATTAGACTATTTTCTATCTTTGATTCGGTTTTGATTCGACTTTTTTCGGTTTTTTGGTCATGGTTATGCCCGCTCCTAATTTTATATTAGCGGAAACATTTAATTTAATTCTCATAAAAGGGATTGAATAAAATATCTTTCTACATTTTCCAAGACTATGTCGTCTAAAAGCTCACTCAAACCCAATTCCTAAAACCCTCGTTCCTCCTCCTTCAAACCATGGCGAGGTTTCCGACATCTCCGTCGCCTAACCTCCTCTTCAGACTCTTCTCATCAAACAAACGATCATCATCATCTCCGGCCGCCGCGCTTTTAGCCGGTGATTTCCAGCTGCGCCAATTCTCCGCCGGAAGCGCAGCTCGTGCGGCGAAAGATGAGAAGGAACCATGGTGGAAGGAATCCATGGAAAAGCTTCGAAACATCGGGATCTCAGCTCACATAGACTCAGGGAAGACTACGTTGACCGAGCGTGTTCTGTTCTACACCGGTCGGATCCATGAGATCCACGAAGTCAGAGGCCGAGACGGCGTCGGCGCTAAAATGGACTCCATGGACTTAGAACGAGAGAAAGGTATCACGATCCAATCCGCCGCCACCTACTGTACTTGGAAAGATTACAAGGTGAGCGTAGAGTCACATTTCTCTTGCGATTCTGTGATTTGTTGATTTCTTCTTCTCCAGATTCGTTTAGTAATCTTATTCAATTTGCTTTATCAGGTTAACATTATTGATACTCCTGGTCACGTTGACTTCACCATTGAAGTTGAGAGAGCTTTGCGTGTACTAGACGGTGCGATCTTAGTCCTATGCAGTGTTGGTGGTGTGCAGAGTCAGTCTATTACAGTGGATAGGCAAATGAGGAGATACGAGGTTCCGAGAGTCGCGTTTATTAACAAGCTTGATAGAATGGGAGCTGATCCATGGAAAGTTTTGAGCCAAGTGTGTAACCTATGATATGCTTCTTTGCTTTACTATGGAATTAGTTCGATGAAGCTTGACTTTACTGGTGTTTATAACTTAGCTTCTTTTGGTTTTTCATTTACTAGGCAAGAGCGAAGCTACGGCATCATAGTGCAGCTGTGCAAGTGCCGATTGGTCTAGAAGAAAATTTTCAGGGTCTCGTTGATCTTGTGCATGTGAAAGCTTATTTCTTCCATGGATCAAGCGGGTTTGTGTTAGATACATTTTTGGAATTGCGTTTGTGGTATTGTGCACTTTGTATATGTTGTGACATTCTGAGTGTTTATTAATTGCAGTGAGAATGTTGTGGCTGGTGACATTCCTGCTGATATGGAAGATTTGGTTGCGGAGAAGAGGCGAGAATTGATAGAGATTGTCTCTGAAGTTGATGACGTACTTGCTGAGAAATTTCTTAATGATGAGCCTGTATCTGCTGCTGAGCTTGAGGTTTTGTTCTTTGTCCTATGGTTGTTTGTTTATTTAACTCATTAGCAGTGTGTGCACATTATCATCGGAAAGTCGGAAACAGAGGAAGATGGTTCCAAAAAATATAGATATTGTCGGCACAAATCATCGTATATACTATATAGTTAATCGATTTCTCTCGAAAATATTTCAATCCTGAGGGAATGTTGAATCATGTGGGTCTTAGCATTTCACTTTGCCTTTGGCATTGTCTTAATTATCACTTCTAGCTTCCCTGAATTGCCACGAGTAGATATCATTGCTCTTTTACTTGCAATTTTGTTACTGTAACCTTTTTGGCCTGCTGTATATATATCTGCAGGAAGCTATTCGCAGAGCTACTATAGCACAAAAGTTTGTTCCTGTATTTATGGGTAGTGCATTCAAGAACAAGGTAATTGTTTCTTTGGATATAAAGATGATATGTGTGCAAGTTTGGATAGTCTTTTAACCTGCGAACATTTCCTGTTGTCGTATTTATTGAAAAGTTTTCATAATTTGGCGTCTTCCAAACTTTTTTTTGTCTGACAGGGAGTACAACCTCTACTAGATGGTGTTGTTAGTTATCTACCTTGTCCAACTGAAGTCAATAATTATGCTCTTGACCAGAACAATAATGAAGAGAGGGTACTCTACTTTTCATTCGGTTTATGGGAAACAATATACCGGTTCTAAAGTAATGAGTTTCAGGTAACCTTGACTGGGTCTCCAGATGGACCTCTTGTGGCGCTGGCTTTTAAACTAGAAGAGGGACGTTTTGGTCAGCTGACATATCTAAGGTAAATGCTGGATCTTCCTCTTGGTGCTGGCTTTTAAATTAGAGGAGGAATGTTTACTAAATATTAAAGTCTGTCGTGCTCTTCTGTCTTGCTTGGATTTGTGAATAGCTGAATGATTCTAAGTTCTAACTCATGTTCCTTGTTATTGAAGAATATACGAAGGTGTGATTAAGAAGGGTGATTTTATCATAAATGTCAATACTGGAAAGAGAATAAAGGTGAGTTCATGGATCTTAGTATTGCTTTGAGATTTTCAGCGCCATAACGACTCGTGCATAACTTCATACCAACTCACAATTAGTACTCTTGTTGTCCCTTGTTTGACATGAATAAGTTTTTCCCTCTGCTTCTTGTAAACAGAATCATATTTTCACCCTTGCAAGTAGCACATGCGGAGCCATATTTTACTTAAAAGCTATTTAATGTCTTTTGGTGCAGGTTCCACGCTTGGTCCGTATGCATTCAAATGATATGGAGGTTAGACATGTTACTGCATTTTACTTTTCTCCTTAAATTTCCATTATGGTAGGTAGGTCCTTGGTGGCAACTTTAGAGCCTTGCCTAGTCAGATTGTATAAGTGCATTCTATTTTCAGGATATTCAAGAGGCACACGCTGGACAAATTGTAGCTGTGTTTGGTGTTGAGTGTGCATCAGGTACAGTAGAAAATTCTTCTGTACTTGTTCACTCTTAACAAACTTTGCTTTGTTGGTTTTGGGACATACTCTGGGGATTAAATTCTGTTGATAATGTATTTCTTTTTGAGTCAATTCTTAAACTCGTTATATTATCAGGTGATACATTTACTGATGGATCTGTCAAGTACACAATGACATCAATGAGTGTTCCTGAACCTGTTATGTCCTTAGCTGTTCAACCGGTTTCAAAAGATTCTAGTGGACAGGTAACTTCTGTGAACCTTGTAGCTAAAATAATTTCATATGTTTTCTTTAATTTCTGCCTTCAAGAGATTTGCAATTGAATTACATTTTCTGGTGTTAGTTCTCGAAAGCATTGAATAGATTCCAGAAAGAGGATCCTACTTTCCGGGTAGGATTGGATGCTGAGAGTGGCCAGGTATCATCTAAAGAAATCTGTTCTTCTCTCTATTGTTTCAAGATGTAGTATTCAATATTGATGGTTCTTCCTTTTATCCTTGATGGGACAGACAATTATTTCTGGTATGGGGGAATTGCATTTGGAAGTCTATGTTGAACGCATCCGCAGAGAATATAAGGTGCCTGACTTTAACCCTACGGAATGCCCTCACTTCATTGCTTCTGACAAAAATCCCTTATTTCTGCTAATTTTTGGCAAAAACTGAACAGGTTGATGCGACTGTTGGCAAACCTCGTGTTAATTTTAGGGAGACAATCACACAGCGAGCCGAGTTCGATTATTTACATAAGAAGCAAAGTGGAGGAGCAGGTCAATACGGTAGGGTTACAGGGTGAGTATCAAAAAGCTGGTAAACTCAAAATGGTGTGGATTGAATCCCTTGTAAACCAATCCTAACGACGTCTGTTTACATTCTTATAATTGTGTCAGTTACGTGGAACCGCTGCCACCGGGATCTAAAGAGAAGTTTGAATTTGAGAACATGATCGTTGGACAAGCGATTCCATCTGGTTTTATTCCAGCAATTGAGAAAGGTTTCAAAGAAGCTGCAAACTCGTGAGTAGTCTTTTCACTCTTTTGACCTTTTCAGAGTTCTCCTTTCCCTTTTTTGTTACCAATATGTGTAACCTTGAATTCCATTGCAGAGGCTCGTTAATTGGTCACCCTGTAGAGAATCTGCGAATAGTATTGACAGATGGAGCTTCACACGCCGTAGATTCAAGTGAGCTAGCGTTTAAAATGGCAGCAATATATGCATTCAGGCTGTGTTACACAGCGGCTAAACCAGTGATTCTAGAGCCAGTCATGTTGGTTGAGTTAAAAGTACCAACAGAGTTTCAGGGTACTGTTGCTGGTGACATCAACAAGTAAAAAAACTCTAAAACCCGTTAAACAAAACACATCTTCTCTCCATGTTCCTGTATTTTCTAAACCGCTCACAACTTGTTCCAATTTCAGGAGGAAAGGTATAATCGTTGGAAACGATCAAGAGGGCGACGATTCAATAATCCAAGCTCATGTAAGAAATTAGTAACAATGACAATCTATAACATCTTGAAACCGAATAATTAATTAACATGTAAACTTCGTTGTTATTACTGTAACAGGTTCCTTTGAACAATATGTTTGGTTACTCCACATCTCTCCGATCCATGACACAGGTACCATCATTTCATCAATTCATTTTTCCCGCGTAATCATTGTTTCTAAAAACATGATGAATCATATGATAATGATATGTTAGGGAAAAGGAGAATTTACAATGGAATACAAAGAACATTGTGCGGTGTCGAACGAAGTTCAAACTCAGCTCGTCAACACCTACAACGCAAGCAAAGCTACCGCTTGACACTAATATATTTATGGTTCGTGTGATCAACAAAATTTTTGTTGTTTCTTTCTTCTTCACATTCAAAACATTGTTCTTATACGGAACATGACACAACAAGAAACGTAATCATATCACTAAGTCAGCATAAAATGTCTGAAAAAACTATTTCTAGCTTATTGATCCTTTACCACTTTGAATCTCTTTTTAGGTAGGTCACATTTTTTTGGTTATATCAATCCCATTTCTTCGTATATCAGTCACAGCCATTTCTTAGAGTGGTATGATATCATAATGTTTCACTAGAAATGGATTACGCATAGTGATATTTCATAAGCTTTTCTTTTTGGTGAAACTTTTTTTTTTTTTTGGAGAAGTAACACCAAATACACACTACAGTAGCGAAATGTAAATGGAAAAAAAAGTGACAAATAAACTTTAAATTTTGTCTATGATATATGTAGAGTTGTTAAATTACTACAGTGTTACTCAGAAGTTTTTGAAGAAGAGTTAAAAATAGGTCCGACAAAATTTCTTTGGATAATGAATATCACCAATGGTCGCTGTCGCATTGAACAGAAAAGTAGGCTCCACGGCCCATATTCGTATTAAACCGTACGGCCTGCTCTAATCGCTTTCTTCTCCTTCGAACAAATTTTTCCACTTCATCTGCTAGATCCCATCATCAAGATGTACGAATATCTTCTAGTGTAAAAGTATTAATAAACCTTTAGACAACCACAAAATTAAGAGAGATTTCACGGATATTTATTTGTTTGGTCTTAAATCTTAATAATTGGATGAATATTTTGACTTTTTTAGAGCAAAAGACGACTGCGATTGTCCCGTAAAATGAGTAGTTCGACGCTTTTTTTTGTAGAAACTACGAAAAATAGGAAAAAAAAAATTCAGGCAACAACCGAAAACGAACTTTTTGTTATGCAAAACTTTTTTATAAAAATATATGTGAATTTGATGAATAACCATAGGTAAATTGATATTTAAATTTTTGGATGTAAAAAAAATTAATATAATATTGGAAGTTTACAAAAAAGCTCTTTTGTGAACATAAAAAATTAAATAAATTGATAAAAGAGTAAAATCAAAATTTGGGATTAAAAATTTAGATAATAAATGGTTTATGGTTATTGAGTGATATTTTCCAAAAAAAAATATTGTCTACTCATACAACATATATACAAATTAATCACTTTTTCTCCTAACAAAATCATCATATTCTTGAAAGGAAGAAAAAACCCATCATCTTCAACTTCATTGGCTCCCAACATTTGGGACACATAATCTATATCATACATTAGACAAATTATTGCTTAACATCTATCTTTTGTTATTTTACAAGAATACATCTCTTAATCATATTTTCATTCTTAATATATACACTAATATGATTTATATATATATATATATATCCATTCAAGTCGTCAACTAATAATGAATTTCAATCTCTAGGTTATCTTAGTTATACGCAAGAGTGAAGACTAAAGACTTTTGACACTAACATTCAATTTTTGGATGTTGCTTGAAAATGTAAATTCGATTAGATATTACTTACTGAATGTAAAAAAAAAAATTTGTATTAAACACAAATTAATTTGAAAAACTATAAGTATTTAAAGAAGGAGACAAGAGGGATAAAGGAAGAGCATAATGTCTATCATTTTTGCATGTTATTCGTCAGAAGGGATCATTATCTAAACAAAAAGACGTGACTTTTTTTGCTTTTTATTGTATTATTTAAAACTTTTTTTTTTCAAAATTGACTTGAAAAAAAGATTGAATATTGTTGAGAAAAAATCTCATATACTTAAATAATAATCGGTGTCATTATGGGCACATGAGGCCGCACGTGTTCTTGCTGTTTACTTTGGGATCACCGTCCTCTGTCACGTCACGTGATTCAAGAAAAAAAATCAAAAGAATAAATTTTCTTTTTTAGTACTAGATATATTAGTATGAGTAATTACAAAATGCATTATATATATTATATTCGTAGTTACATGTATTACAATAATATTAATATATGGAAGTTACGAGCGTTCTTAGTGGTCACTTGCTTATTCCCACTACTAGAGTCACGAGACCACAACATTTCGGGGGCATCAAATCCGTAAGTCAATTCTTTTAAAAGCTAACAAATATATTATTTTTAAATAGGATCAAAAACAAAAACAAAAGAATATGTGGGTAAGACCCCGGTTTATAGAGATATAATTGTGTTGAAAAGAGTTTATAAAGATTGATCTGGCTACGTATGTCACAAAAAACGCATTTATCTTTTCGGTCACATGTCCTGAGAAAATGTTACAGTTAAATGTGCTTGTGCTGAAGCAATACTAGTATGGATGACATTCCGAAAAGTTAGTTTTAAGAGTCGTCGAGCGAAAACAAAGCACATAAAAAATTGTGTGGTCATTGCATAGAAGAGAAAATGGATTATGAGAGTGTGTGACTTGAACTATTGATCTGCTCGTCTTGTTATTCCCAGCCCTAGGGATTTCTGTAGTATAAGTCGAGGTGACCTCGTTAATCCCGCTTTTGAACAAGCTATTATTGCAAAAATTAGCTATTAAATCATGACTTTAAAATCTCTTTGAGATAACGCTCTCGACCGTCGAACATAATGGATATGCATAAAAAGAGATCGGAACACACCAAAGAGACGGATTGGAAGTGTTACACTCTTATTGAGAAAGAAAGACTAACGAGAAGCACCGTACGTTGATGTACTTTGTTTGAATTATTTTTTCTCTTTTAAAGATTATCATTCTACTTTATTTCAGCAAATACCTAAATTTGATTGGTAAATAATGGTTATAAATAGTAAAATATAGTAACATGGGAATGTACTTATGTAAGAAAGTAATTCTTCTGAGCCAAAGAGAAGATGCCAGCTGGAAAAAAACACTGTCGGTAGTAAGTAAAAAATAAATGAGATTAATTATTAAATTATTATAACAAATTTTAAAAAAACAAATATCTCATATGGGCACCTCTCGTTCCGTGCCATCGTATTTAATTAAGGTGAATGTGCAGTGGGGTTGGGTCCTCATGGAGAGTCACTTTGTAACACAAATTAATTAATAAAAATCTTATAATCTCGCATAATTTAAAAAGTTTATTAGTATAATTTGATTTATATTAGTGTAATAAACCCTAAAGGACGTCACACGACACGGCCCGTTTCTTTCTCCTTCTCTTAAATATTTCATTTAGTTCTTTATTAATTATGTGATATTTCCGTTTATAAAAAGATATAGTGGCATGTGAAAATAGATTAAAATGATTGATATGACTACATGTATCACCAAAATGTATTTTTTTTTTTTTTATCATTTGTCATAAAAAGTTTTTTAATTAAATGTGTTTATACTGAAATTGTATTATGATGGTGATATTACGGGAAGTGATTTCTAAAATCGTAGAAGTAAAACAGTGTACAGAAAAATATATGATTTGCAAAGACAATATACTAACTTTTTAAAAAATTTGAGAGAAGCACTTTGAACTATCAAACAAGATGAACCTACATATATTCAAAGCGAGTCGTTCAGGCACACAAGAGAACGAACATGGTGTTACAAAATTTTACTATATAATGGCATTAACCCAAAAAAATCTCAAAATATGGAGAAATATTACTTTCATCGTGCGAAACCAAACATCTAAAACTCAAATATATAGTAAAGATTAGATTAGTACAACTTATGAGGTTTATTTCCAAAAAAAACTACTCAAATGGTTAGTTATTCGCTATACTCTTTTGTTTGTTTTTATCTCATCATTTTATTCATCAACTTTTGTAACTTTTATGGCCCCCACATGCATCCACGTGGCTATATTTTCCCTTTATTCGTTCGTATACTTATTTTTTTTGCAAAGATGAAAAATAATTTATCTTAGAACTTTGTGTGGATAGGTCAAAAACTAAAATTGTCGGTACGTACCATAAACCATGTGTTATGCTTATTATATACTTTGAAAAAGAAACTAAATAGAGAAAGTTAAATTTAGGTTAATCAATAATTTATCCGCCGAACAACTCTTTACTCGTAAAATATGAAAGTAATAATTGACCTTTCTTACACCATTGCATGCAACATATATTCTTTTTTATTAAATTTTAATAACAGTAAGTTTTTCAAAAGTTTTCTAGCCCCAAAGACTAAATCCCACGAGACTCACGACACTCTACGTATTCTCACAATTTAAGACAGTCCGGGTGATGCAGCATACATCCTAAAGACGACTTTTTGTATTTTTATTTATCGCTTTAAAAAAATTCACAACTAAGTTAAACTTAATATCTAATCGCCTTAGTTAGTTGGACAATGGAGCGGAGAATCAACCATGAAGTTATAAACAATCAGGTAACCTTAACTTTGATGGTGGTCTGAAAAAGAGTTGTTTCATTATCATAAATTTTTTGTTCAAATGATGTGTTACAATATTCTTTTAGAATTAGAAAATCAATAACATCTGGAGTACGTTAAGCATCTTCAACCTTACTCTAATTTTCATTCTAAATAGAGTAAAAAATAAGTTTAGAGTAAAAGAAAATTCCACTCTATTTTTTACTTATTTTTACTCCGTAAATAGAGTAATTCATTTAGTTTTTCTTTATTACTCTTTTTATTATTCAATAATAGAAATATTTCACTTCAAAATAGAGTATAATTGGAATAGAACTCAATTTTATTATAGAGTTACCGTATTTTAAAGAAAAAAATAGAATGATCCACCGGAGATGTTCTTTAAGGAGTACAATTTTTGGTGAACTTGAATGTAAAAAATGTTTGCTCAAGTAAAATTAGTCTTATTAATAAATCATGAATCACTTTTCAAACTTCAGTAAAAAAAAAAAAGCAATGGTGAAAAAGAGCTCTCTAACTGTAAATTAAGCTATAGATAGCTTGAAATCCACAACTTGAATCCTCAGCTCTTTAATCTCCAAAACATATGTAACCACTCAAAATCAGTCGCCTAAAACCCTATCAATAATTCTAACGTATGTTTAATTTAATAAAACCATGAGAAAAGGTTAAAAAAACAAACAAAAACTATTCATTTACAATTTTCAAAAAAAAAAAAAACAACTAGTGGTAGCTATATCTTATAGTTGAAAGTTAGCAATGTGACATGTGACATTGGGTTTTATTATACTATGATTATCGTAGCTGGTTACTGTAAACACATTGAATATCAAAAGTAAACTAAATTAAACCTCGATCCAATATCTTACTATATATAAAAAATAAAACTATTATAGTTTCTACCAACTCATATACTTTTGCGATACTCTTTAGACTATCTTTACTATATGTCTATGTAATATAAGTTTGAGCATTTCAATATTGCAGTAGATGCACAATTGCTTTGACCAATTCATTTAGTTTTGTGATACAGACGATCTTTAATGGTTATCCATGTAACATAATATCGGCCATTTCAATAGCTACTAAGTACTAAGGACATATTTATATAGTTTTATGTTCTAAAAATTCTCGTCTACACTGATTACTCCTCCACTTATCCAATAGATGGTTGTCCGATCAGTTTAGTTTATTCCGCAATCCGAATTTTTTCAAGTATTACACTAATTACCTTATAGAATTAGACTGTTAACTAAAATTGACCGTAAATCAAATAAAAGTATATTATAATCACTAAAATGATATAAATTTGTTATTTTTAGACTAAAAATAAGTATATATATAAGTCAAAATTATTTTTTATTATATATTTATAAAACTTAAATTAAATTAAAAATATCAAAATAATCTAAAACTATTTTCCGATTAATTCCGTTTAATCTCCGAACCTTTGTTTTCATTAACATTTGTTTTTCAATAGATAAAAAGGGTACGTAAAATGATAAAATAATAAAATATAAGAGAGAAGTGAATAGGTCGAATCGGTCAGTCACGGTGCATGGTCACTCTCTCTGCACGTTCTCTTGCTCTCTCTCTCTCTCATCATCTTCTTCCCTATTAAAGACTCAAACTAGTCACAGACTGTAGAGAGTGAGAGAGAGACAGAGTCAGAGTCTGAGTTTGTAAGAAAGTGTGAGAGAGAGAGATAAGCCGATCATAAAAACTAATAATGGATGTCTATGGCTTATCTTCACCGGACTACCTTAGAATCGATGACCTTCTTGATTTCTCAAACGAAGACATTTTCTCCGCCTCTTCTTCCACTTCCACCGCCGCCACTTCCTCCCCTTCTTTCCCTCCTCCTCAAAACATGAGTTTCCACCACCACCACCATCATCTCCCTTCCTCCGCTGATCATTCTTTCCTCCACGACATTTGCGTTCCCGTATGCTCTCTCTCTTTCTCTTATTATGGATAAATATCTCACATCGAAAATTTGAAAGGGTCTTTAGTGGTATATAAGTGATATGGATGATTCCATTTATCGATAATTGGTTTTAAGTTGAAAACCTATGAAACTTATCATTTTTTTTAATCTAATCAAATCTTGAAGTTTTGGTTCGTTTTCAAGATTCTTTTATTGTTGTGCAGAGTGATGATGCTGCTCACCTTGAGTGGCTTTCGCAAGTCGTCGACGACTCTTTCACTGATTTTCCGGCGAACCCATTGGGAGGAACTATGACTTCCGTCAAAACCGAGACGTCGTTTCCGGGCAAACCAAGAAGCAAACGTTCGAGAGCTCCAGCTGCTTTCGCCGGAACTTGGTCACCGATGCAAGAATCCGACAATCAGATTCACGCCGCCGGGAAACTCAAGCCAAAGAAAGAACACTCCAGCGGAGGAGGAAGACATCAATCGCCGGCGGAGACGGCGGAAGGAGGGGTGAGGAGATGCACTCACTGTGCATCGGAGAAGACACCACAATGGAGGACGGGACCACTCGGACCCAAGACTCTATGTAACGCTTGTGGAGTCCGGTTTAAATCCGGTAGACTTGTACCGGAATATAGACCGGCTTCGAGTCCAACTTTTGTATTGACTCAACATTCGAACTCTCACCGGAAAGTTATGGAGCTTCGACGTCAGAAAGAGGTTATGAGACAACCACCACAAGTTCAGCTTCACCACCACCACCACCACCATCCACCGTTCTAAGTCCGCCGTCACTTTTATTTTTGGTTTTTTTTTCTTTTCCTTTGGTTTTTGATGGTTCGGTTTTGGTTTAGTCACGTGATGATGACGTGTCGCGATCTTAGCGGTGTTAATCACGTGACCGACGACAACGGGAGCCTTTAAAGGATTAGTTTAAAATCTAAAATAACTCTGCCAAAACCAACCTCATTAATTTTGTTAATTGTTAAAAAGAAATTAAACTTTGGTTTACCTTTTCTCCTACGTTATTATCTCATCCTTATGTAGGATTTTCTCTTTACTACAATCTTTTTGAACAAATGATTAAATCATTTAATGGAGATGAATTAGAAAAGGATACACTAATTACGTTTATACTAAACGGTGAACGGCGTCAGAGTTCGGACAAGAAGTATTAGGACATCTCCAATGTAAAACTCTATTTTTTCCTCCAAAACGGAGTGATTTCATAATAGAGTTGAATTTTACTCCAACCATACTCCATAAATTGAGTGGGGTTGGAGCATTTCTTACATTTTACTCCATTATAGAGTAAAAATGAAGTGTGGTCGGAGATGGTCTTAGATACGGACCAGAAGACGAGGAAGATCATGGAGTCCTAATCCCGGTTTGGTGAATGTCGATTTTAGGTTCGGTTTGCATAAACCTTTCTTCCGAACCCAATTATACATTCGGATACCACACAAATTATATGTTTTTCTATAGTCAACAACTTAAACTAAATTAAAACGGTTCAAATCCAAACCGTGGAATAGTATTTACATAGCATATAGCATGCGGAAAAATAGATGTTTTCCTAAATCTCAAAAATTCCCCGATCAACCCCAAAACGAATTTGAAACCAATACATAACTTTAGATTTAGCTTTAATTTGGTTAAACACACTCTCATGGGAGACTCAACAAACACGACAACATCAGCATGAAACTTGTATTACTAACTATTGTCCAAATAACCAAAGCCTTTGAAAACACAAGACAGTTACATCTCTGGCATTTGATATCAAGCAAAAACGAAGTTTTAATGATGTTGTGGATATTATTATTTGTGTAATTTTGGTCCATCGTCAAAGAACCTCAAAAGTAATCAAAATCGAAACTAGAAAATGGAGTTTTGGTTTTCCTCATACGGAGATACCATAGTTGCTGATCTTGTTCACTTCTTTCGTCAAAGCGTTTCTCTCTTGCTTTATTTCAGAAGCACGGTTCGATATCTGGAGGTTAAACAAGTAAGATAACTAACAATACATTCATAATCGGTTACTAATCTTTATCTAAAAGAATTTAGCTCCTTGGTGAACAAAAAAAAAAAAAAAAAAATTTAGCTCCTAATCCTATATGTATACTAAACCCAGAAGAGCAAAAAGATGAGAAATATAACTTACTTGAGAACGGAATCGAGAAGCTTCTCTTGTGGGCAATTCTTTTAGTACATCTTTCAGACCTGTATAGGTAAAAATATAAATCGATAGCCTTTGTCACATCTTTGGTTTAAACAAACCGTGTGGGAGTTTAAGACAGCAAGATATAAAACATACCTGCTGCTTGCTTTTCAATCTTATAAGCCGAGCGAACCACACCTTGTATCTGTTTGCCTGCTTGTCTGGGTAAGAAGATAGAGATAAAGAGAGAAATAGAGAGAGAGTTAAACATAATATTCATGTCGACGCATATCCAATATATTTATAATTTTGTAAGGATCATATAAACCTGAGTTTCATCCTTCCTCTAATCAACTCATCTTCTGCCGCAGTTGCAACTCTCTGAAACAATCAACGTTGATACGAATTCAAAAACCGTAATCCACTAATGGCTACTAATAGTGTGCTTTTACTGAAGACCATTGATTAATAATTGAAGGCTGTATACATATATATGTCACATTTAGGGGAAATCAACTTATGTACATTGGAAAATTGAAAGAGTTAGGCTGAAGAATATCCTAAATCTAAATTGCTTAACCCGTGAATCGTAGCACTTTAATTTCTTTAAAAGTAGACCCATCCTTAAGAATCTAGAGCAGCACCATCGTCCTACCATATCCAACTTAACGGAGACTACATAGACATTTCTCTGCTCGAAACCTAATACCTTTAAATATTAATTTCTTTAAAAGTAGACCCATCCTTAAGAATCTAGAGCAGCACCATCGTCCTACCATATCCAACTTAACGGAGACTACATAGACATTTCTCTGCTCGAAACCTAATACCTTTAAATATTAATTTCTTTAAAAGTAGACCCATCCTTAAGAATCTAGAGCAGCACCATCGTCCTACCATATCCAACTTAACGGAGACTACATAGACATTTCTCTGCTCGAAACCTAATACCTTTAAATCTTCATACTAAACGCCTAACACTCTATTTCAAAATAAATGGACAAAAGAGTAACTAACTGGATACATTGGAAGCATTCACCACAAAGGTCAACCTCATCGTCGAAAAGAACAACTCTTAAAAACAAGAGAGAAAAAGGCGTACCTCTAACTTTTCACTTTCAGCTTTAAGACGATCCATTGATTGTCTTAACTCTTTTACTTTAAGATCTGCTCTAGAAATCAAAGCCTGAATCCAAAACACAAGTTCAAGAAGACTCAAGAACAGCTTTAACCACAGTTTATGCATTCAACAATGCTTGTAAAACACACTAACCTCCTCGCTTAAGAACATCCGTAAAGTATTGTAATATACAAATCTTCTCGTCTCTGCAAAAAAAACATAGCAGTCACTAAAACAGTTGCAATACCATAAACCTACTACGAAATCGAACACTAAGGAGACAATAATTCTCAAGAAAAGCATACTTTTCAAAGCAAAAATCCCAACTCCAAAAGCTATAGTTCCTGATAATAACGGATGAGATGCAGCAACGTTTACACCATCTGCATACCAACATTAACAAATCTATGAGCTGCGAGAAACAAAGGCACAAACATGGAGGTACCGAAGAAAGTAGGAACAGACCTTTAATCTTCCCAAACACCATTTGCTCGTAAAAGTTGTACTCAGAAGCAATGTCTTTCAGAGAATCCTATATCCCAAAACCTTCGATTTAGTTACTCGAGTGACATAGAAACTAGATTTTGTGTAGATTTACAGATTCGAGAAGCTTACAATGGTTTGGCTCGTGTGAGCTATGGAAGTATCTCGAATCTGAAACAATCGAGACTTAGAGGCGTCAATGGTAGAATCAAGCGTCTCTGCGATCGTTTTCTGATACACCAGAGCTTGACGGAGCGCATCATCGATCCAGGAAGCTGCATTTTCCACCGTCGTCGTTGCGATCTTAGAACTTGGAATCGAAGTCGTCAGAGGCTGCGGTGGCGACGATTGGGGAATCGGCGGTGGGTGAGTGTCTTCCATCTCTGACGATGATTCACCTACGGTTGCCAGGAAGAGATCTCTCCGGAAACTGGCAATTTCCTTCGCTCAAAGTTCTTATGAAGACCCGGTTAATTAAAGAATGACCCGAATATTAAAATCGGGCCCCGTTTAAATATAGTTTATTTACATATTAAGTCCCTTAACTTGTATTCAGTTTCCAAATTTACTATCTGTAATATTATATACTCCAGACATCTTAATATCACAAATTGGATCGGGCAAATTAACTGGAACCAAAAACCAAACCGAAGGACCGAAACAAAATCATAATCGAAACATGATAAGAAAATATCTGAACGGTTTCGGTGAGAACATAAAGAACTGATACCAAAATATTTTGGATATTCTAAACAACCGAAAGTACTCGAAAATATATGCCAAAATTGTTATTTTTTCAATCTGAACCGAACCAAAAATCTTTCAGTTTTAATATGGTTTAAAAATTTAGGAACCGAAAACCAAATTAACCACACCGAAGAACAAAATGTTCACCCTGATCATAAGTTTATCCCTTAAGTTTGTATGGAGAATATTGAAACTTTAAATGTCAAAAAAGAAACTGATACTTTGTAATATAGATTGTACTCCACAAAATTAAAACATGTGTTGAAACCACTGTCTAGACACTGATCACTAGCAAGTCACTTAGGGTATTTTCTTGCAACTGCTAAGCCTTTTTTTGTTATCAAGGCTCTCTCTCTTACTCTTTCTTATCACTTGACAAAGTAGAGCTTGCCCATGACATGAAGGACAGCGACGAAAGCAATGAAACCGATGCTCATGACAAGGACAACATTAGGGGAGATCTTGAGACCGGGTGCATCATCAGTGTAGAACTGAAGCATGGATCCTGCTGCACCACCAGAAGCTCCTCCTCCACTAGAGCCGCCGCTTGGCTTCCTCCTACGCATGCTTGCAGCTGCGGCTGCACTTCCTCTTTGTGGTGCTCCACTACCCACCATTCTTTCTTCTTTTCTGGTTTTAGTTGATTACCTGAGATATAGTATTCAATGTTCGGAAATTTCAGAACTTTGGGAATATGGTAAATAGCAAGCATGAAATTATTTTCCAATCAGGAGAGTGATCTTATAAGGATTAAGAAAAAAAGAGAACATCTAAAAGCCGTTATTAGAAAATGTGTATAGATTTCTACGATCTTTGCGATATCTTATTATATCAAATGCAACCAATCTCCTAATAAAAAGTCTAACGAAGCTCGCTTTGCCGAGTAATTTGCATCTAAATCTAACCCGAATCTCCAAACTATTAACACAATAACTTCCTATCTCCATCAAACTTAACTCAAAACAGTCGTCAAACCAAAGCAAATTTCACTTCTTCCTATAAGAAGATGAGCATTAAACCAAAACAGTGATAATACAACATTCTCAAAACCTAACGAATCAATAACAACATTTGAATTATGATAAAACTAGAATCTGTCAAGGTAAATTCTCGACACATGGAGTCAAAAAAATATAACATCAATGAACATGTAACATTCTGCGTTCTCAGATGCAAAGGCAAGCAATAAGTATACAAAAGCAGGAATCGTTTCAGATCGGAGAGATCACCAAAACCATATCGATTCCGATTTCAATATCGAGATCTCATAATCAGATCTACGCGCTCATCTGACTTTGACCACAGATCTAAAGATTTCTCCGAAATACTAACACGTAAACTATCGCCGGAGATTAGATCGGAAAAGAAACAGAATCAAAGTGAAACTCACCTCTGATTTGGCTTTAGAAATTCTCCGATGACGACGAGAACGATGAGAGATTTCTTTTTCTGGGGTTGACTACAAACGTTACAGAAGGAGGAGGAATAAGATATTTCTCGCCACGCACTTCTTGTTGTATTAGCCAATAAAACAACGCCACGTTCGTTAAACTTTTTTCCGGGAGAAAAAAAGAAGAAGTGGGAGGCTTCGGAGAGAACTAACTTAGAGCCCACTACAAAGGCCCAAACAAACCCATCTAAAGTATTATCACCACTTACGTCTCTTAAATCAAATAAATAAGTTAGATAAATTAATATTTTAATAAATCATTAATTTATTTTAAATCAAAATTTTTGAGCAAAATTTTTTTTTGATAAACTAATAACTTTTAAATAATATATAATTTTTGAAAAATAATAATAATATATTATTTAAATTAATATTCGATAAATATACATAAGCTTAATTGTACATAAGTTTAATTGTACATTTTTATTTAATTTTAATAACATATCATTTAGTTTAAATAAGTAATATATAAAATCTATCTATTTTTTTAGATTATAGTTTTTTTAACTTTTTCATTCATTGATTAATGCCTTGAACATGAGTAATCCTCATGGAGCATGTGAACAATTGTTTTTGGTGTCAAAGAGAAACATTCATAACAAGAAGAAGATGGTAACGCCATTTTTGCCAACCCGTATGCAAACTTTATTCGACCTTCGCGAAGTTCACACAAAGCTTATTGAGTTGAACTTCCTTCCCCATCTTTCTATTTCTCTCATCCAGTTGTGATATGCAAATTTAATTACTTGTCCTTCGAGGAGTTGAGTGACTTGCAAGCAATCTCCTTCAAATATAACATTCTTGAAACGTCTTGCCCATAGTTGTTGTATTGACATCAATAATGCTTGTAACTCAGCTTCCGGCGGACTGTTGCAACGAAAACATTCTCCATGACCTGAGGTAATATATGTTTCATCATCTCCATGCAAAACCTAAGACCATAATCAATGGAGAGAACTCTATTTGGAGTTCTTAACATTATTAAATTAATAAAATTAAAAATAGAGAGAGAGAAAGAAAGAGAGATGAAGAGAGAGTTAGAGAGAGAAGACTTAAGAGTTGGCTCTTAGATAAGAGACTTAAGAGCCAAGCTCTTATTTTCTCTCTCTCTTTTCCATTAGTTTAATATTTTTTTGCTTAAGAACTTGGATTAAGAACCCCTCAATAATCTTGGTCTAACCTGTTAGTGATGGAGAATTTTGATGAAAGTTCCCATCGTAGTTACACTTCATAGAGGAGTGATCGGGTCTTGTCCATGTCTTTTCTTTAGAAGTTCTTTACCTCCAAGAACGGACAGCCAAATGAAAGATGATTTTATAAACATCAACACTAGTCTCAAAAATACAAACAAGAGGGAGAATCACTTGTGAGATTTTCTATCTTCAAATTTTGTTTTGTTTTACTCTACTTTTGTTTAAAATAAGTTATTTTAAAATATGACATACTGTTTTATTAGCATATATGCTACATTAAATTCATATTATGATTAAAAAAATTCTTAATAATGATTTTCAACCCATTTTCTGTAAATTATAGTAGTACTTATTATCATGTCATCCACCAAAATAACATATAAAATAAATGTTTTAAAAAATTAAATGTACGGATATAAAGTTCTCCTCCATTAATGGAATTCAATTTTTCCAGATTGTTAAAGAATCTTAAAATTGATTGCGTTATAATTTACTTTTTTGGTAGGTCATGTGAGAAGAAATGCGAAGTGAAATGTCTGCTTTTAAAATCAATCAACACCAAATCAAACAATATATCTGCGAACTAAATGCAGAAGACCCACTCTTCATTATCGATTGAAAGATGTTTCTCTAAATTTTTTTAAAAACATTTTTTTGCATGTAGAAAAAAAAAAACAAAGATAACTCATATCATACGAGTTTCAAAGTTTAAACTAAATCTAATTTAGTTGTTAGTGACTAATGAAGAAAGAAATGGAGGAATATAAATGAATAATGAAAGAAGTTTCGTAATAGTACGTAAGAAACATACTGAAAAATGAAAATCCACTAATTTCATACATTCAAAAGCGTTTTCCTGATGTTTAATATTTTTTATATTTTTCGAAAATTGAATACGGTAGTAGGCGATCATGTCAAAAATGTAAGGTCTAAGAGCATGTACAGTGGGGTTTCTTAACCCATGAATCCTTAACAAAAATTATTAAAATAATTAATGGAACTCACAATTTTTTAAGAAACCCTATCCAAATAGTCTCTAAGACCATCCTCAATGGTAGATACTCCCTTGAGAATCTAAAACAATTTTTTTAACTAAAAACTAATTCGCGGGTCCCACAAAGTATATAAAATTACACACAACTCTTTTAGATACGGTTCCAAAAGTCTATAAAATTAGATATAGTTTCTAACTTTTTGGATATTTCTGATTTTAATAATAACTTAGATACTCTCTTGGATACTCATTTAGAGACCCACTGGAGGTGTTCTTATAATCCTTAGCTAACGATCATACTTAAGGAGTCTCTTCACTGTTCGCGGGCCCCACTGACAAGTGGCGGTCCGCGATTGGCTGGCAATTTTGTTTATTTTTTTTTAAATCTGAACAAAAAAATTTAAAAATTAGAAAACACTGTTTGTAAGGATCTTTCTTGAGTATCACCATTGTACATGCTCTAAATACTTCGTATGTTTTCATGCAAACACCACAATTGTCGCGCTTCCTAGCGAAAAACACATTACCGAAACTTTAATGAATGAGATTTATCGTCGAAAAAGAAAAATAGTATGTATGAAACATACCTAAGTACGTAGACATTAAAAGCAATTCATACTAAATTTTTATAGATCTTGAAAACACAAATCTCAAAGATGGAGACAGATATGTGAAATCAGAGAGTGTAATGATACATATCTATCGAGCATAAATTATGGAGCCTGACAATTTTTTGTACGGCCACAGACTCGACAAATACTGTACTATATTTTTCACCTTCGTACCTATCGGTCGACTCCAAAATCTACTATTCATTAATGTGATTCATATCAATCAATATTATGGACACTTGTTATTATTGAATTTCTATTCCGCATATACTCCCTCCCTTTCCGTTTTACGAAAAGTAGTATCGGTTTAAAACTTTAATTTTGTTTCAGAAAAATGTTATTTTATATGTAAAATTATAAAGGAAATTTTGGTGTTAACTTCTTTGTTTGTTATGTTGTATTAATTAGAGAAATTTTTTTCAATATTTTTACAAACAAAAAAAACCCTAGCCGCCTCCTCTCTCCTTCTCTTTGATTTGTTTTTTGTTTTGAGGGTTTGCTCCGATGTTTGGTGGCTTGCCACCAACGTTGTGAGTGGACCCTCCTACTCTTTCATTCTGTGTAAGTTTCTTTGTTTTATTGATGATTTTTGAGTTTTTGGGATGTTGCCGGCTCCTGGTGGAGCGACGGTCTTGTCGTTTATTTTCGGCTTCTTGTGAAGCGACGGTCTTTATCGTTTATTAGAGTTAGACGTCTCGATGTTCTTGGTTTTTTCACTCTTCCATGCTACGATGGTGAAGAAATCGGCTTTTTGTGACCTGTGTTTTTATTTTATATTTTTCGTTCAATAAGCGAATTGCCTTTGTTAGACTATCGTACATCAGAATTGGTGAGGATTGATCTTTTCGAGCCGGATCTCCATAACTGAGTTCTTTTCAAGCCGTTATTGTGGATAAAAGAAGAGCCAAGTAGAGGGTACGAGCTCATGATTTATCTGTTTGTTCTCTAATTTTCGGATCTTCGATTAGCTGTTGCAAGTAAACGAGAAGAATCATTTTCGGAAATTGTCTAATGCTCTTTCGACGAGTTTCCATCGCATAGACGATGTAAAATTAACTTTTAGAAGGGTAGATTTGAATACGTCATCGAAATACCATCCGAGAATAGGATATTTGACGATTATTCCATATGCTTAAGTTTTTCTTCTCTTATGTTTGTAATTTGCAAAAGAATTTGCTTTTATTAATAAGATGGATAGTTTCAGTGTTAAAAAAAAATTAGAGAAATTTTTTTAATATATCAATAAAGAGTTCAATAGACATTTTTAACAATTTTTATGATTTGTGAGAAAAATGTCAGGATTATAGTATTTGTGAGATACAGAGTATTAAATTTGAACTTTCAAGTTTATTTATTTTTCATATAAATAATAAATTTTGATATAATTCTTGTTAGTTCATTTAATTGTTTTAAAGTATTGAATACAAATTTTCTTTTATTACTATAATCAAACTTTAGACCATAACATGTAGCCTAATGTTTTATACTAGTATACTACACTATTTTGTTTTTCGTTAGGCCATTGTTTTGATTAAAATTTGATATGTTATTGACTACAAAAAGAACCATTAGATCAAAATAATTAATCAACAAACTTCTAACCAAATTTCGAGTCTTCGTGTATAAGTAACACACTAAATACTCTTAAGTGGATTATTGAGTGAAGCATATATACTCCATCCATCCAGTGAATATTGATGTTTTAGGTTTTTTTTTTTTGTCTCAGAGAGATTGATTTTTTATTTTTAAGGCATTTTTGTCATTAATATAATTTTTTCATAAGAGAAAAATAACTAGTGGAATTGGTTATATAACTTAATAAATTTTAGAGAAAGATCAATGTATATAAATTAAGTATATATTTGTAATAACTACTATCTTATTCTACTTATATGTATCACATTATATAATGTACTCATACTATCAATAAGATCATAAGTTCAATCTTTTTATGATATCGGAGTAACTATTACAAATATATACTTAACTTATACACATTGATTTTTTTTTAATATTAAATAGTACAAATTTTTGGATAAAAATAATTTTTATTATTTATTAATCTATATGAAATCTTAAAAAATCAATATTTATGGGACGGAAAAAATATTATCTCATATTCATTTGGGCGATCGACATTCGACAACGACATTGTTATCTTACTTTTCAGACTACGATATATATCATAAATGTAATTATAAATTAATGAAACATTGTGACGTTTTTGTCAAGTGAAAAATTATGATGTTAAATCTAATAAATTAGATTGGAAAGAAACGAATAAATACCAACGGCGTGTAGTGGTTTAGTGTAAAGAGTTGGTTTTATTGTGCCTCTAATTCAATTTCCGTTGGGAGAGATGCTTTACGTCATGTCATAAAATATTAGTCAAGGTTGGTTCCGAGCCTAAAAAAATATTAGGGTCTAGGTCCGAACTTCTCTAGATTGACAAAAAGGGCGAAAACTAAATCGAAATAGCGTTTTCTTCTAAGGAGGCTGGTGGTGCGCCGGTACCAGGGGATCTCTTATTTTCTCCTCTTTTTCTCTACATGTATGCCCTGGATCTACTACTCACTTCCCGACATGCTTTGTCTTCCCTGGAGCCTTCAAGTTCCGTGGTGTCCCGGTTTCAATCGGACGAATCCGGCGGTTTCGGCGGAGATGTTAAGCTCTGGTGAGACAGCGAAGTATTTGTGAGGTTGTAAGGAAGGTGTCAGCTTTTAGATTTTCAGTGGTTTGGGCGGAGGCGATTTTATCTTAGCTTCGTGTTCAAATCACCTATGACGGAGGCGCGTGGGCTATGGCGAGTCGCAGCTGGCAGTACTGATGGATTATCCTTGGTTGATGGTTTCCTTCAGGTGTGAGCAGGCGGAAGTTTTGGAGGTGGCACGTGTTTTGCTTATTTTGATTGGGTATTTTGCTTGGTGGTTGAACGTTTAGGTGTTGAACATTTTATGATTTGTGGTAACCAGTTTGGAATTTGGGTTTTAGGGAGGTGTGAGCTTTAGATAGTGGTTGTTTGTGTTGGTGCTGCTTCTTGGCTTAGTCTTCCTTGTTATCTCCTTAGTCTCCGATTGGTTTGTGTCGTTTCGTCTTGGCTATCTAGGTGGTTAGTGACTTGCGTGAGTGGTGTGCTCGTCCTACTAGCTAGGAACGACGAGATGCTTTTTGAAAGATGTTTCCGGTTCCTCGGTAAGGAAGTGCGTAGAGTGTCTGGTCATATGTCGTCGATTGTAAAAGTGGTGCTTTCGTTGGTGCTATCTTCTTCGGCCTGTGTTGCTTCTTGTCGTTGATTCTCGTGGCTCAGTGAGCAATATAACGAGGTCACTTCCTGGTGTTTCCCGTCTCGAACCAGTATTTCTCAGCTCCATTTCTCCTCCTCGCAATCTGCTCTCTACTTTTGTGGTTCTTATCTTTGATGATCATTTTGTGTTCAACTCCTTTTGTTGCGTTTGTTTTCTTTTATGCTTTTAGACTTTAGTTGTTTCTAGTTATTTTTTTGTCTTTGTTTTGTTTATGGCTCCCGGAGGTTCCTTTTAACTCTCCGGCTTGTAGCTCTGGATTTGGGTTCGCCCAATCGCCGGCTTGTGACTCTAAAATTGAATTTTCCAATCGTTGGCTTTGTATCGGTTTATCAAGGATAATAATAAAAGTTAGATGGAAAAAAAAATAGATAGGGAAGAAACGAATAAATAAGCGGAAAAATAATTTAACAAGGCAATGATAATTTTTGACAGGACGTTATTTTTTGTTGAATGAAAAATCAAATTTGGGTCCCTTTCTATTTGCATTTATTATCAAAACCTATTCGTGCGGTGGCGTACTGGCCGGTAGCTTCGCTTCGGTTATATCAAATTTATTACTTGTACTTTATTCTGTCCCTCTAATTTCATCTATTTTAATTTATTTTTTATCTACCACATTTATATAAATATCATGTCCCTCAAATTTCATTTTTTTTTTATCTACCACAATGAAATAAATATAGGTCACCAAATTTATCATTTCTCTCAATAATAATAAAGTTTTGGACTTGTGATACATTTTTTAAAATAGAGTTAGATCAAATAAGATATTCGTTATTACCGATAATATCTCTCTAATAGAACTTAACCGTACACTAGATCAAAACTTAGTACTATAGTGTAATTTGAGTTGCAGCTACCGTCTTATCTAAAAAATGGAATTTTTAGATATTTCATAAGAAATAATTATATAACAATAACACTTTGTTTTATGTAATTCCAAACTATAAGTTTCCTACAATTTTATTTTATTTTAACAATTCACCGTCATCAACAAGAAAATATGTGGTAAGTTTAAAAATCTAGTTTTATGAAATAAATTTTTTTGCTAAACATATATTTTAGCGAAATGGAGATAGTTACATATTTATATTAATCATTTGAATTCTGATATGCGTTACAATTTCAATGAGTTAAAATATCATGTTCATTTTAAAACGCTTAAGTGTATATAATTAATTTGTTTTAACCTAAAAACTAATTCAAGATATATATTTTGAAAAACACTTATATTAATGCGAAAACTAATTTTGCAGTATAAGTTTAATGTTTTTATTAAGACTATCTCCAATGGTTGACTATATTTTTTACTTCAAATATAGAGTACTCTAAAAATAGAGTAGGTGTTTGCTCCAATCGTTCACTCTATTTTTTACTCTAAAGAGAATATTCTAAATATATTTCATTTTCTTTTGTTTTTTAATTTATTATACAATCTACAACTTTAAAATATTTAAATTTGACCCCTTTATTATTTTATGATAATCTTCCACAAAATTACGAAATTGCTAAAATTAAACATATATTTTAAAATTAAAATTTTATTACAACACATAAATTAAAAGTAGATGACTTGTACATGGTCGTCTAGCTAATATCGTCATTAGTGTACTTCTCCCACAAATAATCAATTAACGCGTTTCGTCGTGAGAAGTGAACTTCTTTGTCTTCGATTTTTCTATACCGAGAAAGGAATTTTTGGAGATTCGTTTCTAATTCCAGTTGATGCACTAATATCGTGCTCATGTTATTGTATTTTTCTAATTTTGAATATATCATGTTATTGTATTTTTCTAATTTAATATATGTCATTAGTGCATTTTAAAATTTTAACTAATTAGATAATTAATTTTTATTAGTATAATTAAATTAAAGCGAAAATATATAATATATAATTTTATTGGGTAAAAGCTGTAAACATATAAAAATTAAGACTTAGTTTGTAAAAAAAAAAGTTTTACTCTAAAAATAGAGGAAATGAATAGTGTTACTCTATATTTGAAATAACACTATTCATTTCTTTATTTTTAGAGTAATATATAAAATACCATTAAAGCTCATTTTTCTTCAAATATAGAGTGCAAATGGTTGTAACAAAGGATAATAAATTAAATAGAATGAAAAAAACCGGTGGAATAAAAAATGAGAGGAATTGAGTTCAATTTATTCCTCTACTATTTAGGAGAGGAATAATTTTCAAAGGAAAGAAGCATTTTCCTTTCAAGAGAAATTTATTTTTTTCTAAAATATGTCAGATGGTAAAATTTTAGAGGAAAATAAAAGAATTCATATTTTACTCCAATTTTTTTCCTCTAAAATAGCTTGCATCCATAGAATTTAGAATAAAAAATAGAGTACAATTGGAGATGTTCTAATATACATTTCATGCGTTGTCTTTGATGTTAACTCCCCACACGTGTGAGTCTCCTTGTGGTCTTTGGAAGCTTGCGATATCGACGTCGACGAATATCACACGTGTGTTTGAACAGTACACGCGTTAAAAAGAGAAGGGTCCCACTGAAACCTTCCGGCTCCACTAGAGGGTTTCTCACAGATGTTGAGTTGACATATCTTTCTCTCTCCACCGTCGTCGACAAACTGTCGGCGGAGTACTCTCACTCTTCTTTGTTTAATTATAATTTTAGATTCCTTTTTATAAGTTTTTTATTACATTTGTTTGAAATTTTAACTAAAAGCTTAGCTGTTACATTTAAATATTTGTTTATATATATTTTTTCAGCGTAATAATAATTAATTACTTATTTTAGTAACTTCTTTCTAGCTTCCGTATGATTCCAAAAACCTATGTCGATTCTCTTTTCGATAATATTCCATTATTATAAGTCCCGTAGTTAGTATACGTTTTCACTCTATACATATGACTAAAACTTTATACTATAAAGTAAGTGGTTATCAAAAATCATTTGGATTCATAGTCTCAATTGGTTAGAGATTTTGTAGTGTAGACTGCATTAGGTATGAAGTATACTCATGTCAAACAATGTAGTTGTGCCGAAATGAAGTCTAATACATCTTATCCGTTAACAAATCTACTACGCCGACAAAACACATTGCTGACTAGGGTCGATATTGTTGAAGAATTAGTTCGCTAAAAACGAGAATTTTACATGTTTTGATCCCATCAAATAATATTGTAAAGAGATTAAGAGTTCACATACCTAAACCTTCCATTTATAGAAAAATAAACTAAAACCGACATTGAAATTTTCTTTTTGCTCAATGTAATCAAACATTGGTTTTTAAAAATGTTATGCTTTCGATTTTTTTTTTAAAAAAGACAAGTACTATTTGGTTAATTTCTCGTAGAAAATGTTACTTGCTCATAGTAGATGGACATTAAATTGCTTTATTTAGACGAAAGAGATTCAAATCTTAAGATATTATTACAAATTTACTATTCAAAATAAAAAACCCTGAACTTTCGTAGTTGCACGAGCTACGTTTTAATACTATTAAATATTCAGTACACACACTGTCACACACACACACACTATTATAACAAATAACTACAAATTCAAAAAACTAAAATATTTTCAAAAAAAAACAAAAATTTTAAGAAGAGAAGAGGAAGTTGCCATTACAATCTCAAAAAAAAACTTACTCTTCTTCTCCTTATAAAAACCTCTCAAAACCCTCTCCAATTTCTTCACCACTCTTAACAACAAAAAACACTTCACTAAACGAATCAAGAAACTTACTAATGGCTTCTTCAAATACTCTAGCGATATCTCCAAGAAAGCTACGATCAGACCTTTACTCGTACTCTTACCAAGATCAAGATTCAAAGACACCACTCGTAATCTCTGTTCTCTCTTCTCTCATCGAACGAACATTAGCTAGAAACCAAAGATTACGCCGTAGTAGTGGTTTTGGCAAGAGAAGTATCTTCGACTGCCGTGAGATTCCAGACATGACGATTCAATCTTACCTAGAGAGAATATTCCGGTATACCAAAACCGGTCCATCGGTTTACGTCGTTGCTTATGTCTACATTGACCGGTTTTGTCAGAATAATCAAAGTTTCAGAATTAGTCTCACTAATGTTCATCGTCTCCTCATTACAACTATCATGATCGCTTCTAAATACGTTGAAGACATGTAAGTTATCGTAAAAGATAAACTCTAAAATATAATGCAGTCTTTATCTAAAATTAAATATTTAATCTGATTAGGATTATATCCTCCAATACTCTGTTCTTGATTCTTTTTTTTCATGCAGGAATTATAGAAACTCGTATTTTGCGAAAGTAGGAGGACTAGAGACAGGAGATTTAAACAAGTTGGAGTTAGAGTTCTTGTTCTTGATTGGGTTTAAGTTGCATGTGAATGTGAGTGTGTTCGAGAGTTATTGTTGTCATCTTGAGAGAGAAGTAAGTATTGGAGGAGGTTATCAGATCGAGAAGGCGTTACGTTGTGCTGAAGAAATCAAATCAAAACAAATTGTTCAAGATCCTAAAGTTCATCAATGTTCACGAATCTTGTTGTAGTCTCAAGAAGAAGAACAAGAACTCTCTGTTTTTGTTTTGTCGTTTTTTGATTTTGAGGGTCTTTGACTTTTTGATTACCTTGTCGGTTGGGTTTTGGAAAAAATGTAAAATGTAAATATATATATATAGAAAATATAGAGAATTGTGTTGTATGTATTTATTGTATCAGTAATTTAGATTCTATGTATTTGTTGAAGTTTTCCGTAAAATGGATTTTTTCATTTGCAAAATCTTTGTCAATCTCTTCATGTTTTGTCATCTACTAGTTTCTTACATGTGAACATACACTAAAATCCACTGATTGTGTGAAATCTCATAAAATATTTGTCACGCATTAGATTTTTTGAGATTGTTGGTATTTCACTATAATCCCCACTCAAAAAAATCTCAAAGTGAATATGAATGGATTTGTAGAAATACCTAAAATGGATTCCATTCATCGGTATTTCAGATACCGTGCATCACTCGAATCTGATCAGAATCTGAATATGTATTCTAAAACTTAAAAAGCTCGAAAATTTCGATTGACCCTTAATATAAAATCATAAAAACACGAAAAACCCGTAAAAATTCATTAAAAAAGACTCAAAAAAACACTGAAACCCTCCAAAAATTTCCAAATATCCCACCCAAGCCGAACCCAATATAATTTCGGATGTATCCAAAATCCTCTTATTTACTAAACTCAATCCAAACACGAATATATCTGAACTGAAGTTGATCTGAATTATAAAATATCTAGACGAGATTTAATGTGATGCTTCTGAAATCCGAAGAATCCGAGCTAAATACGACAATAAACCCGACCAGAAACCCAAACGCTCAACCCAACAAAGATTGTGGAGTAACTAGGAGTAACTACTAACAAGAACAAAAATCAACAGAAAGATAGACCAAGATACATAAGCTATAATACAATGGTTTAATGTACAACTAAAGTATTAAGCATAACCTCAATGAAGATTTTATTTTGGGAAATTATTTCACATAATAGTGAAAAAGCAAGATTCTGACATCTCCTTATCATATAATGTTTTCGTTAACAAATAGCCATGCGTGGGTGTTGTTTCTTTAGTCGTATATGAGTTAGAGACCATACCTTCATATTTTACAAATATTCAAATCAGCCAAAAACTAAATAACAAATTTTTGGATTTTTCGGATCATTCATTTTTTTTTTTTGCACAAACTTCAAGTCTTCATATACTATATAATCTGAATTATTTCATCGAGTTGATGGAAGCCATTATTTTAAGATTTAAAAATTGATGGCAACTTTGTAGACTTTTAGTTGATAATTTAGAATAGATAAGGTTTTATAAGAAAAAATTTGAAGGACCACAGTTCGAAATCTTAGTAATATTATTCATAAACACACCCACAAAAATATATAAAAGTTATTTAAACCTTTTGAAGTTTATTATTTTGTTGGACCATTTTGTGCTTTTATAAAATGAACAGTGTTAGTTAGAAAAAGGTTGTTTTGAGTGGCTGTGATTATTGTCTACCCAAATAAAAGTGGTCGTTAGCTCGAATTATAATAACAACCAAGAAATGGATATTATAAATTTTTTAAAATCCATTGAATAAAAGAGAAGAAAAGAAGAAATCGAACGGTCCATATACTTTGTCTATAAAATAAATCGATAAAAATAGGGAAACAACAATAGATATTACAAAAAAAACTATTAATTAGTTTTTATATTCCGATTATGCAATTTAACATTTTATCCCTAGTTTATATTTTACTAGGGGGGTTTTGTAAAACCCTTAAATGTTTAATTATTATTATTTTTTAACTCTTAACAAATTAAATAATCCTTACACTTGTAATATTTCACCTAATTAGCCTAAAAAATATTAGCTTTAAGAGAATAGTAGGATTAAAAAAACAAAAAAAAAATGAAAAGCTTTTCTAAATTGTTTGAAAATCATTCTTATTTTTTATAAACAATTTTGTGGTAGAAATAAAATTTGAATGAAATGTTAATCATTTATATAAAAGTTCCAATATGGATTTTGTATTTAAGTATTAATGCTGAAATTCTTGAAAATCATTATTGTCATGTAAACAAAGCATGCGGATATTAAGCATGTAATTATATCCACATTAATCATTTTGGATACATAATGAAAAGAAATATATAGTCATGATTCGGTTTGCTTATTTGTTGTCCAATAATTGATGAATCGGTGGCACATAATCATGCATTACCAATTAGTTTTATCATTATTTTATTTAGTGATGTGCATCAACCATTTAAAACTATTAGAATAATGTTGATCCACTGAATCTTTCTTATGTTTTGTTTGTGCTAATATAGTAAAGAGAATTTCAAATTTCAATCGATCAGATATACTTATGAGTTATCCGAATAAGAATCTCCAATATGTCTCTATATTTTCTTATAAAATAGAAAAACTCTATTATAGAGGTAGATTTATTCCAATGTATGTCTTTATAATAGAGTTCTCATATTTTAGGGGAAAATATAGAGGATTGCTATTTTTGTCTCTATATTTGGAGTCAAAAGTAGTATTCCTCTATATTTTTCCTTAAAAATAGAGGAACTCTATTAGAGTCATACATTGAAGCAAATCTTCCTCTATAATAGAGTTCCTCTATTTTAGAGAAAAAATATAGAGATAAATATAGAGTGGGTTGAAGATGGTCTAAGTTTGTAAAGAACACGCATAAACAAAGGTGTAAAATATATTTGTGTTGAGTTGGAAAATGACATTATACAAAAAGCATTGTAGTGTGGTTCACGTACAATATAATGAGATATGTACCTAATTAAAGGTATCAATCATTTGATCTAATCCTTTGAACTAGAGTATTGAAAGTAAGATTAGGATGGATGACTTGATATGATGTTTAATAATTATCTCACAAGAGGTTTTGTTAATTTTATATTGTAAATTCCATGACTCTCCTCTCTCTTTTTCTTTTTTTATAAAATGACCACGAAGAAGATACCACTTAGCTGTGATATGACAAAGGCCGACTCTGAGATTTGTGGGTTCTGAGTTTTTACGGTTTTGAGGGTCAAATTTTTTATATTAATTTTTTTCTGATTTGAGGGTCAATCTATACATGCTAATTAACTTTAAAAATTGAAGACTAAAACGAAAGTTTCATCCGACATGTTTCAGGACGGTCGTGAATATGACATGGCAAAGGCAAACTATAAACCGGTCTCAGTTTAACTATTATAACAAGTAAATGGGAGACTATAAGATTTTAGAGTAAAATTATTAATTTAGTTATATTAGAGAGGATAGATTATGTGATGTCAAAAAAAGAAAATAAAAAAGAGGATAGATTATGTTTATAAAGTTATAAACAATATAAATGGTCACATTCATTTGAGGTTATAAATATGGATACGTATTAGGGTTTTGTAATTGTCAATTCACATCACCAATAAAGAAAACCTAATGAATGTTTACTTCAATTCGAAGTTCTCTCTGCCATTTAAAATTTTTCTTCTAGGTTAACTTGTCGATTTTCACAACAAGTTTATACTATGGTATGGTATTATCAATAGCAGATGCCCATAACTTTCAAGGTAGCAATAGATTTCATTAACTCTGCCTTCTCCGTTAGTTAGTAAGTAATCACATAGAGAGTTTAAGCGAAAGACTACACACATTATTTCATCAAACACCTAACCTTGGTCCAAGCACCAAGCTGACTCGAGAGCTCAATCTCATACAATGGTTATGATGATGACCGCCAAGGGCGCACAAACAAGCTATTGGTTTATATTTCCTCTTTAAGGTTGTTGCATACTAATTTTTTATTTAATGTACTTCATTTTTCGTAAAAATAATATTAACTACGTCTAACTCAACCAATGGAAAATCAAACTGTAAAATACAAATAGTCACAAACATCAAATAACATTGAACTTTTGCCTACAAATGTGAAAACATTCTTTAAATTGAAACAAAAAAATATTCTTAAAAAATCACTTAAATTGAAACGGAATGGGTAGAAAAACCATAGGATTAAAGAAGAATAGCTACTGTGGATTTGTCATCTTCTTTCTTTCCTCTCGACACACATCCTAATATATAAAAAAATCCGATTTTCAAAAGTGTCTTGTATGTGCTTTGGTGTGCTCTATCAGATGAATGGTGCATGGTTTAATGTAGAATTATACACTTGGTTTAATCATGGTTTACTTGGTTTAATATCATGTTATGGTTCAGTTAGATTTAAACACACTATGGTTTGGTTCATTTGACGTTAACAAAGAATGCTTGCCCACATGCCACCACACTTGGTTTATTAAAACCATACTAAAATCTATATTACTCAAAGAGTGTGTAACAACCCGTCCCGTGGGACTCGTCGGCTGGTCCAACAGAGCATCGACTCCAACCCTTCACCTCTGACAAACTAGTCAGCCAGGTAGGTTGTTTGTGCGCTTGGCGTTCCTCGAACCCAAGACCTCACCCTCTAACAACTTAACTGGCCGACTGGTTTGTCAGAGGTGAGAGTTTGGGGTCGATGCTCTGCAGGGCCAGTCGACGGATCCCACGGGACGGGTTGTTACAGAGAGTTTTCCTCTACCAAACTAAATGAATCCGGAATGTTGGCCAACGATTTCTGATTGACACATGCGTTCGTTGGTCATTCTCCAAGAGGCTTCTTCCAAGCAACTCCGAGCAAGATATCAATGATCAAGTCCTTCCCTGATTCATTTGAGATGGTTTATTCGGCACATTTGGATTGAGATGGTTTATTCGGTGCGTTTGGTCTGAAGGCCTTCACTGATCGATGTGTAGATTAAGTGACTTAGGAGGCTTCCAAATTTGAATTCCAACATAACTAAGATCATATCAACTAATACTAAATTTTGAACAAATGCTGTCAGAGATCATAATAAGCTAATTAAAACTGTTGAAGTATCATTGATTTGAGGAAAACTGTCGATACAAAATGTAGTGCAATGCGATAAGGTGAAATACATAACACGAAAAATAAAGATGATATAGTCAAAATTAGGGTTTGTGATTTAATGGCAGTAAAGTTTGATAATAGAGTCAGCGCCTGCAGTGAATAGCCATGGTTGTCTCGGATGAAACTTGCAGTCCAAGACTCCTGCCCCAATCAACAAAAATAATAAATAATTAATCGAACGAATTAACATGTAATGTCACCTACTATATAAAGTATAGTATTATAAACAAAATACAAACAACGTAGAAACTGACCTTTTCCAGAGTGACCTCTTAGAATTTCCAATGGAACAATCAGAGGGTTCTCGTTCAGATCATTATACACCTTTCCATGGAACACATAAGCTGTTGAATCCTCCGAGCACGAAGCAAACAGCGGATACGAACGGTGAAACGCCACGTTTGTTACGTCTTTCGGATGGTTCTTGAGAGTCTTGTACGGTTTTGATGATAGATCCATGTCAAACCAACAAGTCTTCCCTTCTTTGCTTCCTACTATCAGATTGTCACCACCAGGGTGAATCGCTATGGATGAGATTTCTCTCAAACCGGTCTCGAGCTTTTTGATGGGTCCCTCTGCCTTGTGAAGATTGTAAACGCGAACGTTTTTTCTTGTCGCGATGATGAAGATGCCACGGACGCTGGGATGAAACAGTGTAGAGACGGGAAGTCCGCGGATCTTTATTGGGAGTCTTTGTGTTGACTGTTTGGAGAGTTGGTGTACTACAACACCTCGAGTTTCGCCGGATGGCATGACTGTTGAGAGGTAGTCTCCTTTTGGATGCCAATCAATATATGATATGTTCTGAATACCACACAAGTTAAACAGATTTTTCACATGTAATTATAACCGATAAAGAGGATATTAAGCAAGAGTACCTTAAAATGTCTGATCTTAATTCCCCCATGTATCTCATCTGGAAGCCAAGTTACAATTGCCGCAACTACGAACATATCACGCAAAATATACCCAAAAAGAAATGAGAACTAATCATTCTGCTTTTCATGTCAATTTTTTACAGAGAGGCCCGGGACACTTACCAGATGGTTCTGGTTCTGGGAGGTTTCCTAAGTGAAGCAGGTCTTTACTTTTTTTCTGTTCTTCATCAGTGCCAAGTTCGGTGTTTAGGAGAAACAAATCTCGTCCCCTGCAGATATGAGATCCGACGGTTTCAGGATAGGAAGTTATAATTAAATCAGGAAACCATCTCCGGATGTGCTAACTCACATGGCAACAGCTAAAATTGGAAAGTCGGAAAGAGGATTCCAAGCCACACATTTAACAGCTTCGTCAAACTGCCAGACCTTAAGACATCTACCAGTCTCCACTTCCCAAATACGAACGGATCCATCAGTTGAACCTTTAACGAGAAAAAAGGATGCAAGATTGGCATCTTGAAAACAAAAGAGAGATCAATCAAAATGAATAAAAACACTTCAAACTAAATACCTGAGGCTATCCACTGGCCGGAACATTCAGTGGATATGGAAGTAACAGCTCCTGTATGGCCTTTATATTCAAGATAACAAGAGTTTGGATAGGGTCTAAGATCTTTCCTACTAGGTAGCTTCGGCTTCAAAGATTCAGGATCAATGTTTATCTGGGAAAAGGGAAACACACTGAGATTAAGTACGAACAAAAGGAAAGAAAAAATCAGAATATATAATGATCAGATAATTCCTCACTCTCTTCTTTCGAACTCTCGGACATAGGTATAGATCCAAACAACGTTCAAAAGACTCCTTCAGTGCATTCTCGTATGCTGGGATGCTTCTCATAGATGTGAACCTATGCGCAAATACAATTACCATAAGGCTTAAGCTAACAAATTCCAAAGAAAAACTACAAAACCGAGTATAATAAACAAAACTATCACATACCTTTTAGGAATGAATTTCGGACGATCTTCCTCGTACATCAATTCATATGAGGCTTTCTCCTCCTCTGTAGGAATATATTCCAAAGAAGGATTGTATGATTCCTCATGTCCTGCAAAACCCCAATTGTACAAATTAAAAAACATTGAAAAACGTATTCACAGAAAAGCATATGATCAGTAAAATGTTTGTACCTGGCAATTTGAGTTTAGGAGGAGGAATATATGTTAAATGTTTGCTCTTTTGATCCGAAGTTGAATCATCACCCCATAAAAGGTATACATTGGGCTCTTCTTCAGGCTTATCAAACTTGATCAACCCCTTCCGTATCGCCCTAACATACTTGAGAACCATTTTTGCTTCCCATTTCGAAGGGATGAATCTTCGCTTGGGTTCTGGTGCACTTGAGAGTGGATGTATCGAATCGTCCCATTTGAACCAATCGACATAAGGCTGGCCCCAAAAGAATCGATCAAAAAGGTCACACTTTGCAGTGATAGGCATTATAGTAGTAGACTAAACCATATACATACCGCATATGGATCAAAGTCAGCATGTGGAGCTTCTCCTTTGAGCATCCTACGAATGAGCTTGCTCTCCTCCTTCGTCAACTCCACTTCCTCGTCATTATATTCATCATAGATTTTACGCCTAAATCCCCCCAACACAATGCATCAGCATAATGCTAGTAACGAACTATATATAAACAAAGAAAAGTTATAAAAAACTGACCAATTTTTGGAGTCATCCATAGTTGCGAGAAAAGAGTCGAGTTTGTCTTGTTTCTCCTTCTTGGTAATCTTCTTCCCAGTAATGTCATAACCAATATGTTTCTCATCTTTATACCACTCCAACGGAACATCCCCAATAGTATTCCTAGGAGCAACCTAAACATTAAAGATCAAATATACATAAAAAATTCGTCTCGAAATGGAGAAAGATAGTTCCGACTCTAGAACAAATGGGAAAACAAAGCATCAACCTCATCTTCCGAGGAATCACTCTCTTCGGCAGCTTCCTCTTGTTCAGAACCTTCCTCACTCCCATCTTCCTCTCCAATTTCACTATCAACTAGTTCCTCTTCATCATCATCATCAGCTAATCCCTCACGAGCTATTCAATTTCACATTCCAATTGTTCGTTGATTAATCAGAAAAGTTCGATTTCATTCATCGAGTTACCCAAATAATCTCAAATTTGAAGCAGAGCTAAACCAGAGGAAAACTACAAGCAAGCAAATTACCATGGTCTTCGTCTTCGGATGATTCTCTGTCTCCGTCTTCCGTCTCTTTCTCTGAACCATCATCTTCAGAATCGAAAACATCGGAGTCGAAATCATCGGAATTCAAAGAACCTGACAAACTCTATACCAAAAAAAAACACAAAACTCAGAAATAAGCAATCGAGAAGACGCAAAGAAAGAGGCAGAGGAGAATACATCGCCGTCGTCGTGATCGGAATCAGTGCCGGAATCTGATAGCAAATGTTCTTCTTCTTTCGAGCTTTTCACTTGCTTTTCTGCTGGTTTCACTTCGTTTTCTACTTGTTTGGGATTCTGAGATTTAGCAGAGACGCTTTTTCTCTTCGTTTCTCTCATTTTATCTTCTTTGGTGGCTGCTTGAGCTTTGCTCTTCTTCATCGTGTGGTTTTTTGCCAGAGAAAATTTTCTGTTGAGGATGCGCGAAGACGAAGAAGATTTAGGGTTTTAGGGTAAATGTTTGTTAACTCTTATGGGCCTTCTGACGAAACATTCTTATGGGCCTGCATGTGCTAAATGGGCCTGCATGTGTTAAATGGGCTTTTTCTGCAACGCAATACAATTTCATAATATTTTGATTTTACAAACTATTGTACAAAAGTAAACCCTTTAGCCTGGTGCTTAAAGGTTTAAACTAGACTTGAGCATTCCGTTCTTTGATTCGGTCTTTTTGGTTCTCAAAAGACGGTTTGATCAAAATATTTTGGTTCGGTTTCAATTTGATTTTGTTTCGATTCGGATTCAGTTTCGAGTGATAACCATTCTGATACTTGTTTTGTGGATATATATTTGGATTTTTTTTCACGTATATTCTCGGGTATTTTGGATACTTTTGGTTTTTTCCATAACTCGAAGTATTTCGGTTCGGTTCCAATTTTTCCGTTTTCAAGAAATTGGAACCATTTAAATATTTTCTAAGTCCGGCTCGGTTTCGTTTCGGTTTTTTCCGGTTTTTCGGTTCGATTCCAATTAATATGCTCACCCCTAGTTTAAAAAATTCTACATTAGGTTTGGAGTTCGATTTCCTGTTTATGCAACCGTTTCTTTTATATTTTCGGATGCAAAACTTACAAAAAATTATAGAGGATTCTGAAGATATAACTGTTCGTTGTGGTCTGGTGTTGCGGAAATAACATATCCATTGAAAATGATGTACATGCAAAACCATCCATAGATACACCACGTGACATATATTAATCATCTTCTTTTCGCAGCATAACTAACGATAGCGACTAAATGTTGTCTATCTCACAGTCGATAACGAGCGTGACCATTTATGTTTTCCGTGAATGTTTCACCCCGTTTATCAGTTGACTTCCTCAAGTTCATTGCTCTTCGTATCATTCACCAAATTTCTTGAAGGTCTTCTTATCATCTAAGCATATGTTATAATGCTAACACTTGTAAAATGCTTAAGTGATAATAATATTAAATATTGAAGGTTTTAAATTGATACAAAGTCAATGGAGAAACTAAAGGAGTGATGAGTTTTTGTTTTCCCTTTAAGAGTGGTTTGGCACCACCATTAAGTCATGTCATTGAAGAAGAATCGTTACTTTACACTTTGCGTAGACCGAATTACTTCCACAATATTTGACTTTTTATTTTCTTACTTTAATATCTTCAAATTCTAGTGAACAAAAAAAAAGTCATTTTGTGTTGTTAAATTACTTTGCTAAATGCTAAGTAAGTTCGTTCTTTGAGTACACTTATTGTATTTAGTAACCGACGAGTTGTGCAACGTTGAAACCTTTTATAATTTATAAGGTTTTTTCAATCTATAATTAGTTATTGTTACAAGGTAAAGACTCCAACTTCCATTTGTATAAGATTTAGCACTTATGGATGATTTGATATTTGAACAATGGGTTCACATGAATTGAAAAATATCACATGATCGTTGTGTTGATACAATGTTACGAGCAAGGAGGAGAAAAAAAAAGTGAGATTTGTTAGGTTTGTATTAAACCAAAGGTATCAATTATAGTGGGACCAAAAGTTAAATGCGTTTCTAACTTAAACAAAATTATCCTTTTTAGTTACTTGGTTAGGCTTTATATTTTGAACAAAATTGTAACACCACGACCGTCCTTTCCTTTGACGTTTATCTCTAAATCCGCGGACTTATTTTGTCTGACGGTTTACAGCATTATTTCGAGAAGGTTTTAAAGTGTTAGATCTATTGTTTTTGAAATCACCACGCGATTTTTATCTGTGTTTTGTCGTCACTCAAACGATTTCAGAAATTCACTTTTCGGAATGTCACTCATCATAATATTTATCCAACACAAATACGCTTAACTGTAGAGTTCTATCAGGACAAGTGACCACTTTGATCATATAGATAGTCAAATCAACTTTTTAAAACCCTCTTCACACACCATTTTGTCTTCATAAAATGTAGTCTAACAAAAAATTTCAGTTAAACCCTTACCATTTGTAGCAAGAAATTATTTAGTCGAATGGTTAAATGTCCAACATTTTGTGGTTGTATTCATGTTCAACTTCATGAAATGTGTTTTTCCGCGTAATAAAATTAGTTGGCTATATAGATTGGATCTTGTCGATCTAACTAGTGACAAAAAAAAAACTCTTATATCGTTTAATCTTCTAATTAAGTTTATCTAAAAAGGACTTATAGTTAGTATTTGTGTTTTGTTGAACAAGAACGTGTGGGAGTGTTATTGTTAATAACACGAAAATTATGGACTCTTTGACTTTTTCTCATTGTTTTCTAACTTGGAAAGATCCAAAACCAGAGAAAACTTATCTTTTTCACAAAAATTTTTTAGTTTCATTCTTAATCGTTTTTATTCGAGTGATTAGTGGAAATTAAAATTAAGATTATACACTTAGATTAGTATCATGCTGCCTTTAACTTGCTATGAGATAGCGTCATAGACAGTTGGCAAAACTCATAAAAAAAAGTAGAGGCCAAGCAGAATCTGAAAATTTTTAATTTCAATTTTAACTTTTTACTTTTTTACACAATTTTTTTTATAAATTTAGATTTTTTACATATTCTAAAGATAAAAATTTCTGAAATGGTCGTTATGAAAATAATACGTGGATGTCACAAACCGAAAATTTGACAGCCATTCAAAAATTCTTCCCCTCATTTTTGGACAACGCTTTGTTCTGGTCCGATTCGTTACAACAATAAAAAAAAACCTCTCTTGAATGTTAAATACCATAAATACCCTTATTGGAGTTTAAAGTGATTAAATATTTTTGTCCTACTAAAATTAAAGTTCAATCCGAAAATAGATAATTGAAGCCGCGTTGCGTCTGATTAGGAATGAACATATTAAATCGAAACCTAAAAAACGTACCGAACCGAAATCGAACCAAACGTTAAAAATATCCGAATGAATCTAATTTTTGAGAATCGAAAAAATTGAACCGAACCGTAGTATTTCGGATAACCGAAAAAATAAAAAATATCCAAATATACCAAAAATATATCTAAAAGTATCCGAATATATCCGAAAATAACCATAAATATCTAAAAATAAATACTCCAATGGTTATTACTTCGATCGGAACCGAACCAAAAGTTTTTAAGAACCGAGTGATTCCAGTTTTTCAAAACCGAAAACCGAAAAAACTGAACCGAATAAAACCGAATAACCGAATATCCAGACCTACGACCGATGATTTGAATGTTAATGATTTTAAAACCGAAATTTAGCTATTTTTAATCCGATTAACAAGAAGGGTATTTTCGGAAATCTAAAGTTTTTTTTTTGTTTGGTTTGCAGAAACGGCAAAGCTCGCATGTTACATTGTCCTTTCTTCACCCTTTCATGGCAAAATGCTTTAATTAGATTATTTCAAAATAACAAATATTTACTCTTTCTTTTTTTCCGTTTCAAGATCGAAGTAATTAAAGAATTTATAAATATAGTGTGAGAGAAGAAAAGGTGAAGTTAAAAAAAAATAAAAAAACTTAAGTTTCGCTTTTTTTTTTGTTTTCTCTCTTCGTCTTCTTCTTTAGTTCGTTGGTTGCAGAAGAAAGAACGCTTTTGTCACCTACTCTCCTTTTGTAGTTTCTCTCTACTTCGTCCTTTTTTGTTTTCTCTCTTCTCTCTCTCTTTCTCTGTTTTGTAATTTGTGTGTTGAAGATGGAGAGATACAAGTGTAGATTTTGCTTCAAGAGCTTCATCAATGGAAGAGCTTTAGGTGGTCACATGAGATCTCACATGCTTTGTCTTTCTTCAAAACGTGAGCTTTATGATGAAGAAGAAGGAGAAGAGCAACCTCCGAGAGAACTCAGTGACGATGACACAGAGTTAGATGCTTCGTCTTCTTCTGACGAAGAAGAAAAAGAGAAACTTGATAAGCTCAAAAGGGATCGTGTTCAGATGGTTGATGATGATGAAGTTGAGTTTGATTTCTCCGACGACGAAAGCGAAACAGAGTCATCGAGGATTAACCCAACTCGGAGACGATCCAAACGAACTCGGAAACTCGGATCGTTCGACTTCGACTTTAAAACGAGTCAACTCGTTGAGCCAGTGACTGAAACAGAGCATCACAGCTCAGTTTCTGACACAACGACGGAGGAAGATCTTGCCTTTTGTCTCATCATGCTCTCTAGAGACAAATGGAAACAACAGAGGAAGGACAAGAAGACGATAAAGCAAACTGTTGAAGAAGAAGATGATGAAACAGAGCATGATGAATGTGAAGATTACAAATCGAGCAAGAACAGAGGAGGAGGAGGAGGAAGAGATAAATTCAAGTGCGAGACTTGTGGGAGAGTGTTTAAATCATATCAAGCCTTAGGAGGACACAGAGCAAGCCACAAAAAGAACAAAACTTTCACAACAAGTATCAAAACAGAGCATGAGAAAACAGAGTACGATAATGGAGTTAGAGTTCATGAATGTCCGATATGTTTTAGAGTTTTCAGTTCAGGACAAGCACTTGGAGGTCACAAAAGATCTCACGGAAGCAACAACATCGTATCAGGAAGAGGAAGATTGTTGTCTGTGAATCAAATTGTTAAAGAAGAAGAAGAAGAAGAAGTAGTGAAACAGAGGATGATAGATCTTAATCTTCCTGCACCAAACGAAGATGATGAAACCTCTGTGGTGGTCGATGAATGGTGAAAAAAAAAACTAAAGGTAACAGACTTTGCGTGATTCGAGTTGTTAAAAAAATTTTAAATTTTTTTTCGGTTATTATAATATTCTAAAACAATTTTTATGTTTTTTTGTTATTATTATTATTATTTTAAAATGCAAATGAGGTTACTTTTACATGTTCTAACGCTAACTCTTTCACTACTACCTTCACGTCGTGTTGGTCTAAATCAATTCGATTTTTCATTAGTGAAATATATGAATTGTTAAGTTTAGTTGAATTATAACAATTCTTGTTTTTATCTAGCAATTTTAGGTGTTATTGTATAATTTTAGAAGCTATAGAACTAAGAATTATAACCATTCTTGTGTTTTTTCCAAGCAATTTTAGGTGTTATTATATATTTTTAGAAGCTATAGAAACTAAGAGTGCCCACTTTATCTCTATCTCTATCTCCTACTATTAGAAAAAAAAAAGTCAAATCTAAAAAGGAAAAAAAAATCAACTTTAGTTTTCTTCTTATAAGTTTCTATATGAAAGAATCAAATTTGGAATTTGGAGTTTGAGCTACCACCAACTTAGAATTATTCTTTACGTACACTTTATTCTTTACTTATGATTGTGAATCAAAAACCAATGACTAAAATGTTCATAATCACCACCCAATAGATATTCACCAAAAGTTGTGACTCGGAGTGTGTTGTGATAGTTCAACTAGTTTTGGTGGATACTCACTAGGATTTAGTGTTTTTTTTGCGAAATTAAAATCACTAATCTATGTTTTGTTTGGTGTCTAATCACTTTGATTTTAGTGTTTACAAAGCATCATTTGTCATAACACTTTTTTGTGTATACGAAACGTATGAAATATACAAATTTATATGTTTTTCAGTTCTTTTTTTGAAGATTGCATGTAATGCAAAGATGGCTAACCACATGAGAAAATTAGATAACATAGTTGAATATTTGACATCTAGTAATAAAAAGAGACATATATGCTTACAAGTGTTTTTGTCTGAATTACTACTATATGATGTGTTTATATAGAACCCATCAGGTTGAATTCAGCATTTATGGTTTGGTCTGGCTCGGTGAATCAGTTTTGAGTTTTGTAAGTTCTAAACCAATTTGATTAGATAAAATAGAACTAGGGATTGCAGTTTGAACCGGTTAGTTCGGAATCGGCTACAATTATATCATTCGATTGTTAACACAATTTGTTATGTATTAATCTCAAACCTAAATCTTCTTGGTTTGAGATGCGAATTTTCTGTAATTGTCAAATTCTCATGAGAGAATCACACAACGATCTTCATGCGACTCTTAGTGATATTCGTTTCATTTTACAATCGTTTTTTCATGTTGATTTTTCCTTTCTTTCTAGATCTCTAAGACCAGATCCAATGGGAGATTTTGTGGGTTTTTTAGCACAAAGTCCTAAGCATTTTGGAATAAAAGAAAATGAAACAAATTGAATATCTCAAGGATCGATCCTTATATAGGCTAAATAAGAATCGAATCCTTAGCTGTTTTTTTTTTNTTTTTTTTTTTTTTTTTTTTAGTCTGAAAATTTTCATTTTCTGATCCGTTTTGGATCCGTTTCATATCCGTTTCTTTTTTGTTTTTTCAGTTTTTGAAACCGTTACATGTTCATTTACGATTTTTGAAGTTTCGGATCCGTTTCAGATCTGTTTAAAATATCCCGATCCGAACCCAAAATACTCGAAAATATCCGTTTCTGATCCGTTTTGGATCCGCTTTTTTTGTATTTCGGTTTTTTGAAGTGTTACATATTCAGTTACGATTTTTGAAGTTTCAGATCCATTTCAGATATGTTTAAAATATCCCGAAAATATATGTTTCGGTTCCGTTTCGGTTCCGTTTCATATCCGTTTTTTTTTGTTTTTCAGTTTTTGGAATCGTTACATATNATCTATTTAAAATATCCCGATCCGAACCCAAAATACCCGAAAATATGAATTCTTGGTTATAATTATTATATTTTCATATTTAGTCATTTAATAAATAAAATTTTATGCTTAAATATAATATTTATTTTTCCATATTTAAATGTAATA
>OVAN01001074.1:0-45539 GCA_900406275.1 Anastatica hierochuntica | reverse complement strand
TCGACGAAGAGTTGGCAATATCCGACGTCTTTGTCGGCTTCATTGAACTTGGTCCGACCCATTGCGATGCAAAACGCGGTAATGTGTGCTCGAGGGTCCGTCTTTCTCTCGTAGGGCGTAATCTTGAGTTTGATACTCGGGATTACGGCCCCTACAATCCGGCTCGTGAAGGGCGTCCGCTGAGTTTCCTCAATTACCCGGTGAACCTCCGGTGCCGAGCTGGTGGCCTTATGGATATGGGACTGCATAGTCCGGAGCTCGGCCGTCGTCTGGGCGAGCGTTTACTTTAGCGTCTGCAGCTCAGAGTCCGGATGGGCGGACATTCCTCCCAGGGCGGAATCCTGATGGCCTTGGTCCCGATCGCCCGACCTCCGGTCAGCGGGGATTGCCTTGTCATCAGGTCGGGTTTCCAGAGCGCGGAGCTCCCGTGGGGAGATCGAGGCGATGGAGTTTATCCTTGCGAGCTGAGCAGCCTGGGCTTGTGCCAGCTCCTCTAGCTGCTGGCTTCACTGCCGATCCAGCTCTTCCTGTCTCGCGGTCCGTTCTACCAGCAAGGCGAAGATACCTCGCATGTTTTATGGGGCTTGGTCCAACACCGCCTGAACATCGAGGGTCGGTTGTACTTGCTCCTGCTCCTGAACCCCGGTCGCCGGATTGGGGTTGTCTCCGTCACGAACTCCTGGGAGGGTTGGGCTGGTTCGTCCATCGGCTTCGTTGTTGCTTGACATGTTGCCCTGAAAGTAAAAAAGGAAGAAAAAGAAACGAGAGTATCTAAACAAACGCACACTGACTTACGTGGAATCTGATGTAGCAGAGCGGAATCAATGCCCCCCTCCTTCTAGCGCCAATTGTTGGATTCGGAATCCACACAGAATATGGGGTATATGATTCGCGATAATATATGGAAAAAAGGTCGTGTTCTTATTGACTTTAAGCTGAATGGTTTACAAAAGTTACAAGCTAAGTTCTCTCAAAAAAAGGTTTTTCAATCCTTTTCTCCAAGCTCCTCCTCCTTCTTTTATATCCATTTGGTCTTGTAACCCCCCGGATTAATGCGTATTAACTACCCTTATTTATGTCGATTCTTCCGTTTTTATCTTTCTTTAGCTTGAATTTATTGGGCTTCCTCTTCTCCTTCACGGCTTGAGCTAAGTGTTTCTCGTTGGGCCCTAGCGGCCCACTGGCATTCTGGTTTCTCAACTGAATCCCGGGTCGGTTTAATCCAAACCGGGTATGGGTGGAAGCCACCTCCTCTAATTGGAATAATAAAAAAGAATCTCTAAAGCTTATTTAATCTGACTGGAGTCGGCGATCACAACCAGGGGCGTGGAATTGGAAGTTTTGACTTGGTCCATAATGCTATTGATCACATCCAATCCTTCAACAACTTGGCCGAACATGACATACTCGTTGCCGACTGACCAGCACTTCTCCAACATGCAGATCCCGAATTGAGATTCGTTGGTGTCTAGATAATCACAATACATAGAAAGAGAACCTGGACATGTTTGCTTGATGATGAAGTTCTCATCCTGGAAATATCTATTTTCGTAGATAGATTCGTCGATGAAATCTCCTCCAGCAAATACAGTACCAGGCACAATATCGTCGATGATTGACCCCTTGTAGTGAAGTGGCTTACCCATCTTCCCCATGCCTATCTCGCACGTACAGAGAGCCCGGAAGTTCTCTGTCGTTCGTGGGGTCGTGTCGGCGAAGAGCTTCATGACAATCCGACAGCTGGTTTGCGGTCGACCGTCATGTCAAAGAAAAGTACAAAACTATAGGGTTAGCCATTTTCAATGTTGACTCGGCTTTGGGGGATTTATATACTCCTTCACATCCTCCTCCGACGGAAGGATCAACTTGCTCTCTGTTGACGTTTGATCCGCCTCCATCATCTCCTCCACCAACCGGTGGTATGGGTCCGGCAGCAGGGTTAATGTTAGTTGTAAATCCGCCAGTACCCGACGGGACGTGAATTGTAACAGGTCCGTGGGCTTCATTAAAGCGAAAACTAATTTCCATTTTCGAAGATGGCTCAGAAAATTTAGGGTTTACGGGAGGCATTGCTATATATATATAGATGAACAATAAAAAATGGGGAATATATGTAAATGGTTTTATTCCATTGTTTGCTGTATATAATAATCTCCGATTTCACAAAAATATTGTCCATGATCTTAGGAGGGTTTATACCAACGAATTCATCCTTATAATATCTCTACTAATATATAAATTAACGAATCTAACGATTATTATATTGTTTAGATGAATTTCTTAACTTCAGCTTTCTTAAATGATCAATTAAATTTTCTATTGCTTGAGTTTTCTAGAAGGGTTAATTAGTAGTTTTTCTACATAAACGTAGTATTAGTATTGGTGACGATGAGCTTTTAGTGACTTGTAGGTGTTGTTAGCTTCTAAGGATTCAAGTGTCTGCTCCGATCGCAAGAGAAACTTTGAACTAGAACGTCGGCATGTCATGAAAATATATCATACGACCGAGTGAAACAGAAGGTTGTCGTTATGTTGTTTAAGAAAAATAAGTTTTTTGTTGGTTGTTAATCGAGCGCTAATAGTTGTGAAACGTAAGAGAAATTAGTGCTATATACCAAACTGTTGAGTGCTGACAATGTTTAGTATATATATATGTAACATCCCCGAACCGATCCGGTTTGGAAATCCCAGTTCGCAGGAAATCGAACCCGAAACCCTAGATCATCTCCGGTCTCTGCTCTATTTAAACACGTCTCCATCGCCTCGGGAAATGCACCAAACCAAACAAGCCGAAGCTTTGACGAATTTCCGAACCGTAAACCCGAAAACCGTCGAGCCTCTTTCTCTCCTGCCGCCCCCTTTCCGATCTGCCACCACCAAACCCTCACAGAGATCGCCGGAGCACCTCGGATCATGCGTCGTTCACCTCGGATTGTGCGTCGCCGGCGCCGCAACCCTCGAATCGCGAGCCTCCAACGCGAATTAGAGCCTCTTCGCCTCTGTCCGTGCCGCTCATCACTTTTAGTGAGCCTCGAGCATCGATCGCCGCCTCTCGAGTGCTAGCGCCGCTTTTCGAGCCTCGCTCGATCATCCCCGAGCCGATCCGAGCCTCCGCGAGCCTTCTTGAGCCTTTCCGACACCGCAAGTCTCCTCCGCGCCATCTCCGCCGTTTTTTGATCCTCCTCGCCGCCGATCTTCCCGCATTGTAGCTCTGAGCCGTCAGTTGCGTGAATCTGCGTCTCGTCTACTCTATTTCCATCGCCCGTGAGGTAGACTCCGCGCTCCGATTTCCGTTGTTTCCATTTTCGCGTTTTCGTATTCGCATTTCGTATTTTTGCTGTGTCGTGTTCCGTAGTTTCCATTTATGGAAACTTTCTTTTTTTGGCAAGTCCCAATTTGGAAAGTTTCTATTTTTGGAAAGTTTCCTCTTTAGGAAAGTTACTATTTTGGAAAAGGTTACCTGATTTAGTAGTTTCCTTTTCTGGAAGTTTCCATTTATGACAGGTTTCCATAAATGGAAAGTTTCCCCTTTTAGGAAGGTCCCGGTTTAAGGTCTAACTCGGGTTCCTTTCTGGTTCAAGTCAGGAAGTTCCGTAGCTGATTTAGAAGTTTATCCGCATCCGTCTTCATCTGCATTTCAAGCTACGGTGAGGAGCTAAACCCGTAGCTATCTCCTAGTAGAATTGGTTTAAGATATTTTCTCTGGTAGTATATGTTTAACGCGTCTTGCTTGATAGTCTTGTTTGAGTGTCAAGTCAGTCCTGCTTGGTGATTGAGCATGATAGGTCTAAGTTATTGCCTTAGTGTTTAGGATGGTGTGCATGAGACTGGTGTGTGTTGAGAATGAGAATGTGTTCGCCTCTAGAGAAGTGAAAAGAAGTCTTGGAACCATATATACCGGTTAAGTTGAAATGAAAGGAAGTCCGATCGCTGTAGTGGTTTGCGGATTACGGAGTGTGTTGCCAGATGTTTTGTCTAGGGCATCTTTGTATGCCATGTTTGCTTGTGGTACATTAGGTGTCTGTTTAATGTTAATTGTATGCTGGCTTAGAAGACATTCTAAGTCTTTTCTGATGGCTTAGAAGACATTCTAACATGAAATAAGTAATTGAAGATGAAACATATGAAAACGAAGAACAAACTAGAAAAAGAAAAAGAAGAATATGGAGAAAAATGTCGTAGAAAATAAGGGGAACTGAAATTAGGTCGAATGAGTTGAAAGTATTTAAATTCATTAAGGGGCAACGTTCTTTTCGAATTAAAAAGAAATTAAAATAAATATATTTTTATGGAGGAGTAATTTGGATCACACTCTTAGAATTAGGAGTATACTAGAATTTGATTCCATATTCCATGACAGTTTTTTTCTTATATTAATCATTTTCACAAGTGCTTAAAGATGAAGCTGTGAGGTTGGATACGAACTATCATATGTGGTTATGTTAAAAATGTATATATCTAGCACAATGAGAAAACTAATAACGAATTCTTCTGGTTTTATTTAATAAATGTTAGTCGGTTTTGAGGACTATGTCTTGATTTGGTTTTGAGGACTAAGTCCCGATAGATGCTCTGATGGTGGTGTGCGGTGTAGTTTTCTGCGAATAGCATGCGCGTGACAAGGGAGAACCCGAGTGCTTGTGGGTTGGCAGGTAACACGCGTGGGGACCCTGACGAAGCTGAACCGGATATTACAAAGTGGTATCAGAGCCTAGGGTTGCCAAACCGGTTCTGACCCGGGAGGCATAGATTAGGAATTCGGTTTTCTATTCGGTTTTCAAAATGTTTTCGGAATGGAGAATTTTGGAAAAGAAAAGAGAACACCAGTCCAGCCGGAGTTGACTTTTATTCATCATAGCTAAGTTTTTTTCTTTCTTCCGTCGGATCGCGTCTAACCAGGGGTTTTTCTTTTTCCAGATGGCTAATACAAGAATGGTAACCAGGGTCGTGCTACACCCGCTGCTGTCGCTGCAGAAGCTGCTATTGCTGCTGAGAATGTCATCGCTGCTGAGAACGTAGCTGCTCCTCAACCTGCGGGTTCCCAAGAAAGTATCGCAGAAAGTGGGACTGGAAATAGGAACATTGTCAGTGAATCCCGGGCATCTCAAAGGACTGCGGGATCTACCACCCGAAGAGCTGCTCAGGACGCCCTAGCTGAAGTTGCTAGGTTAGCTGCTGCCAATGCTGCTCTGGAACAAGCTCAGAGTCAGAGAACAGTTGCCCGAGAAGTATCCCACCGAGCTGCAGATATGCCTCCTTCACCGCCTCCGCTGCCAGTCAGAGTGCTGCAGTTTGTTCCGCCACCCCTACCAAACCGCTACCATGAGGGACCGTCCTATTGGGATCTGATCAGACAGCTGAGAGAAATGGGAACAAAACTGTTTGAGGGGAAATATGATCCTATTGTCGCTGGCGACTGGAAGAGAAAGCTAGAACATAACTTCGACCATCTCCATTGTCTGGAAGAGTACCGCCGGGCTCTGGCAGTGTAGTATCTGAAGGAAGAAACCCTAATCTTGTGGGAAGGTATTGTAGCCAAGACCCACGGGGCGTACGACCTGACATGAGAAACGTTCAGAACCTAGTTCACGAGGAAGTATTTTCCCCGTGAGGTAATGGACATCATGGAGCACCATTTTCTGACGATCCAGCAAGGCAAGCTGACTGTTCACCAATATGAAGAAGAGTTCAACCGTCTTCGCCGCTTTGTTAGCTACTATCTGGAAGAGCAGGAGCTGATCAGGAGATTTTTGAATGGTCTGATTATAGATCTTCAAAACCGTTGCAAGTTGGTGCGCTATGAATTCTTGGATGAGTTGGTAGAGAAGGCAGCTGATCAAGAAATGGGGTTGAAGGAAGAAAAGGAGAAGAGCGGGCCAAATCTGCCCAGAGCTGACACATCCCCCGATCGCTGCAAGAGGGATTTTAACCGTGCCTTTGGACATGCAAACGCTCTAATAGACCCCCCAGACTCGATGTTTCTACTGCAATCGCTACGACCATAAGCATGCAGTGTGCCCAGAAAAGCCGAGAGGAGTGATGAACCCACCGAGAGTGAATCCACCCCGACCGAATCCGCCAAGAACCAACCCGTCGATGGGAAACCCACCAAGAGCATACCCGCCAAAGGGCAACCCGGATGAGAACGTGAGGTGTTACCACTGTGAAAGGTTAGGGCACCTTGCAAGACAGTGTCAAGAACCGGGGAATCTGCCTCCGCCGCCTCCTCGCCAGCAAGATTCAGCACCTCGGGTCTTTTCTGTAGAAGTGGGAGAGGAAGAAGAGGAGCCTGAGGCTGCCGTCAATGCCGCAGAGGGCTACGAAGGAGTTGAATCCATTGTCGGTATGTTGCTAACCCTCTCTTGTCAATTGGTAGAGCTCTGTGAGATATGGTGCTAAGAGTAAGTCAAAATAGAGAGTCAAGTCCGTAAAATGACTAGGATCGCCCTCCTGTAGGAACGGTAATAGTGGGAGGAGAAGCCGCCTATACCATATTTGATTCCATAGCTACGAACAACTTCTTGAGGCCTCAGCTGGCCAAAAGATGAGACTTCCAAGGCAAGTTTGTCCCGAAGAACTGAAGGGTTGAAACGGTGGGCAACGACAAGATGGGAGCCACCATAGTCCATGTAGAAGTCCCAATCACCATAGAAGGGAAGGTATTCGCCATCAATCAGACAAATATGGAGATGGGCCGATAAGACATGTGTTGGGGTCAAAAATGATCACGACGAAATCGATGCCTAAAAAGCGCAATGGAAATGTTATCTCTCTTTCGAGAACGAAAATCGTAAGAGGATTATCAATTCCGAGGCTCTTGCCATCTAGTCGATCTCCTCTCGACCAAACATCGAAACTTTGCGTCTAGCCAACCATAGGCAATCGCTTCGCAAAGTCTAGTCACTCGCGAGCAACTAAATGCATATCAGCGCCCGAGACTTTCGGATAACTCCCGAAAGATCTCAATAGGTAAGTTCCTAAGCGATAAGAAGTCACGTAAACGTCGGATAACCACGTCGCTCCAGAAATACGAACAACAGCAAGTATGGTCGCCCATTGGGCGACATTCTAACGATTCTTGCAAACTGGGGGGCTAACTGTTGGGGTCAAAAATGGTTACGATGAAATCGATGTCGAAAAAATGCAACGGAAATATTGTCTCTCTTTCGGAAACAAAAATCGTAAGAGGATTATCAATTCTGAGGCACTTGCCATGTAGTCGATCTCCTCTCGACCAAACGTCGAAACTCTGGGTCTAGCCAACCATAGGCAATCGCTCCCAAAAGTCTAGTCACTCACGAGCAACTAAACGCATATCAACGCCCGAGAGTTCCATATAACATATGAAATATCTCAACAAGTATTTTCCGGAGCGATAAGAAGTCACCGTAAACGTCGGATAACCACTTCGCTCTAGAAACACGAACAATTGCAAGTCTAGTCGCCCAACAGGCGACTAGACTCTCGGAAAGTCTAGACGCCCAATGGGCGACTAGAATCATGCCAAGTCTACTCGCCCATTGGGCGACTAGACTCTCGAAAAATCTAGTCATCCATTGGGCGACTTAACTCGTGTCAGGTCTAGTCGCCCAATGGGCAACTAGAATCGTGCCATATCTCGTCGCCCAATGGGCGACTAGACTCTCGGAAAGTCTAGTCGCCCACGGGCGACTAGACACGGACAACGTCTAGTCGGCCACGGTTGACTAGACCATGTCCTCTCGATCATCTTCTCCTTCGAATCTCGATTCGATTTTCTCTTGTTTCATTTCGATTGGAGTTTCCGTTAAATTTTCGCGATAATAATCGTAAAGACTTGTTCTTTTTGTAAAAGTTTCGTATCGATCGTATAAAACGATAATGGTTAACTCAAACATCGATATTATCTTAACTATACGATTGGTCTTATCATTTCGCGAAACCATCACTGCGTAATCGTAGGAAGAACGATTTCTCCGAAAGAAATCGTAAAAATCACTTAGTCGCAAAACGGCCGAGGAAGGCCCAAAACGCGATAAAGGTCCACTTACGATTCAGAAACGAGAATAGGCCCAACTGTGTCAACGATTTACCCGAGTTCCGCAAAAGATAAATGGAAAACACGATAAATTTAAAGTTTGGAGATAAATATGGAAAAATCTTGAAGATAAGGAATATTCTCGAGAAAAAGGAATATTTCCGCGAAAAGATATACTCAAACTAGGGCACAAAAGGAAACCGAACTAACCTACGAAGGCATATATAAGAGAGGCTAAGGAGAAGAACGAAACACGTAAATTTCTTAACAACTAACACTTAGAGCAATTAGGTTTGTTTTCATTTTTGTTAGCGAGCTGCATCTCAACTAGGTTTACAAGTCTTATGCTGTTAGACCTAGGATACTCGCCGACAGCTCTCGCAACCACATCTTATGACCTGTTGTAACGCTCAACGCAGATTCGGAATAAGATCTTTATTGCTCTACTATTTTTTTCGATTCTCTATTTTACTTTTATTTCGTCGTCTGTTATATCGTATTTTGATCTGTCGTTGTTTGGTTTAGCAGAAATCCGGGACCTCAAAGAAAGTTAGGATTTTCTGGCTTTCCTTCGATTACGAAAATTGACAATAATAATTTCGGTTCCCACAGTTTTGCGCTAGAAGGAGGGGGCCTATTCGCTCAGGGTACAGATCAATCTAACTCGAAGTCGCAAAACGGTAGATCGGATATGACTAAGGACGACTAGAACAATCAACCAGCTCGTGACGGCGACAATGTGAATAACGATGCTGAAAAAACTCCGGCGACGAACAACATTGCAGTCAATGCTGACGCAAACACCACGACGTTCGAGGAGATCAAAAAGATGTTCTCGACTCTCGAAAAGAAGTCGGCCAAACAAGACAAACTAACTAGCTCTCTCGCTAAACAAGTTGAAACCCTAACCGTGAGGACTAAAACTATTCTTCCACGCGGAGCTATCAGAGTCCGCGGAAGAAGACTCGACTTTACCACTCCGCTTGGCTTACTCCAGAACACACAGGAAAATCCATCGGGACAAAACCCCGATGTAATCATCCCTATCGCGGCGCAGAATAACGTGGAAGACCCTCCAAATCTCGAGAAGGAAACAAAGGAAAACGAAGTTGAGCGAATCGACCTGGACTTCAGTGATCAATCCGATTCCACGGATGAAGACGCTGACATACACCCAAGAAGGGTCAAGGGTCACACAACGCGGAAAGACTCTCAGCTCAACGAACCCATGATAGAAGAAGAAGAAAATATCTTCTGGTTAGAGCAAGAAAAATAGGCCGAGGAGCAGGCAAGAGTCATTCTTAGTACACGCTGACTATTTCAAAAAAAGACCAGCAGCGATCTCGACGAGATACTCGATCTTTGGACTACATTGCGAAAACAGCGGCAGAGGTCAAAGCGGTAAAATCACAGATCCACCATGCGACTAGTGACGCGCCAGAGATCGATAGGCTCCTCGAAGAGGCTAAAAAAACTCTATTCATCGCTCGCATAACCAACACCCGAGTCTCAAATCTCGGGAAGGTGAAAATCCTAATGTATGACGGAACCTACGATCCGAAAGCTAACCTGCAGACTTTCCAGATCGCGATGGCGAGATCCAAGCTCAAGGATGGCGAGAAAGACGCTGGCTTCTGCCACCTTTTCGTCGAGCATCTCCAAGGGGTAGCCCTCAAATGGTTCTCCAGTCTAAAACGAAACTCCATTGGAAGTTTCCGTCAACTCTCCAAGGAATTTCTCAAACAATACTCCATGTTTATGGACATAGAAACCTACGACGTCAATCTGTGGACCTTGTCTCAAAGAGAAGATGAATCTATCTGACATTTCATGAACAAGTTCAAGATAGTAATGTCGAGAGTCAGCGAAATCAGTGATAAGGTGGCAGTAGACGCGCTCAGAAAAACCCTCTGGTACAAGTCGAAGTTCAGGAAGTGGATAGCTCTCAAAAACCACGCACTATTCAGCATGCGCTTCATAAGGCTATGGAATTCATCATCATCGAAGAGGAGATAAAAGTTCTATCGCAAAAACACAAACCCGCGAAGGTATCCTCGAAAGACTTAACCTTCGAACAGAAAGTGAAAAAGAAGGTCTCTCCTAACGAAAAAATGTCTATCACGAGGGAGAAGACATCCGGGGGGCACAAAATTATGCTATCAATTCCTCATCCGAACAAGGTAGGACGTTGGGAAACATCTCGACGCGAAACACGTACGACGAGAACACCTTATGCGAGCTTCACCAAACGAAATGTCACTACACTATGAACTGCAAGGTTCTCGGTGCAAGGCTAATGGCAAAACTGCTCGTGGGGGAAATCTCAGACATAACCGGTGTAAAAGACCTCATACGCGACACAGAGCGCCAACCCAAGACCGATAAAGCACCCCTAGGAGACGGCGTATCTCACGGGACTCAAGCGGATGGAAAACGCAGAAGGACGCCAAACATGATCATCAGAGGGTCGCAATACTTCCGCAACACCATCTTATCGATAAAAGTATATCACCGAAAGACTGAGTCAAGTGCAAACTGGCCTACGCCGGTTGACACCGCAAGCGACACGCAAATGACATAATCCCTTTCGAGGAATACGAGACTGTCAGAATCGACATACCCCATATCGATCCCCTTGTGATCGACCTCGCCATAAAAGATCTCAAAATTGTCAGGGTCCTCATCGACACAGGAAGTATTGTCGATATCATCTTCTGCGATACCCTCAATAGGATGAACATTAACTTATCTGAGGTCATACCCGCACCGAAAACACACACAGGTTTCTCCGAAACGACGTCAATGACTCTCAGATCAATCAAGCTTCCGGTGATGGCCAAGGAGATAACAAAATTCGTCGATTTTTCGGTCGTCGACCATCCTACCATCTACAACGTGATCATGGGAACGCCATGGATAAACTCCATGAAGGATGTTCCATCGACCTACCACTTGGGAATTAAATTCTCGACTCTCTACGGAATCGCCGCAATCTGGAGATGCCAAAAACAGTCACGACTCTACTTCTAGCCGAGCATAAGCTAAGACAAGTCGCAATGACGCCCATGGCCAAACCCTAACGAATGAAGACAACTCGGTCGTCAGCCAAAGACGACTTGGAAAAAGACATGCCAGAATTGTCAACTCAAGAAACGTCTCAGTCCGAAGGAAACAAGCAAACTTCCGAGTCCAACATTCCCGACAAAGAAATGCCCTCGACACCAGAGGAAATCGTCGACCCAGCTGTAGTCATCGAGACTAAAACGACCGACGCAACCCTGCCAAATGAGTAATGACTCACAACAACAAACTGAACTATGAGACGGCTTGATCCTCGAAAGAGATACGCAGGCAGCTCTTCGCAAGAGGAGTTCAGCTATCCCCCTCTCTAAAAAAGGGGGGAGTAGGTGTACGTATACTACCACACTTTGTACTTGACAGTTTTCGATACGTTTTGGCAACAAAATTTTGCTTTTATTTTTCGTATAACCCGAAATCGGGAATCATACGAGAAAACCTTTCTTAACAAATCTTGACTATAACGTGTTCACCAACACATTCTATCACGAAACGGAAAAACTTTCAGAAGAAGTGAGACGTCCCGAATTTCTGATAAGCAAAATTCTGAACTCGATCAAAAACTTTTAAAAACAATCGCAAGACTATCAAACCCCTACTGAGAAAAGGACAAGTACTTGTCCTAATATCGCACCCGTCGGTTGGCCTCGACGAAAGAACTAATCACTCACCCTAACCTGCTCTTCACGAAGAATGGGTTCTCATACATCCGACTAGGATAATAACGCGCTATAAAAGAAATCCGAAATTTTGGTCAGCACTTCTAGACGACTTAGAAATTATCTTTGGAGAGATGCTCGATTCCCAATTGATGCAAGTCATATAAGTCGAGAACTTATCGCAAAATTCAATATCGAGACAGAACCTGGTCAAAATCGAAAATGGGAAATGTTAGCCGGAGTTAGTCACCGCACGCCCTAAAACCGAGAGTAAACCTAGGTCTTGCCCTAAACCCAACACACTGGTCTAAACATCTCAAGACATAGTATCTAACCGATACGAGATCCCAAAATTTGTCTCTTTGTCTATATTCGTGTATATAAGAATTCAAAAGACTAAGTCTCTTGAAAACTCGCATTCGAAACAAACAACAAATATAGCGATCCTTCAAGAAATGAATATGAGACGACAACTCATAATCTGTCTCCACTTACGCAAGACTACTCATACATTATAAAATTGAAATAAAAACACCGTTTATTAACACTAAACCGCAAGATAACGGGGTTTTGAAGCCACATAAGGCCGACCCCAAGAGATAGAATGTGACCACACTTGGCTAAAACACGAGCACGACTTAAAACAGGGAGCATACTCCCTATACATAACAACATCTCTTATTTACGAATCGTATTCAAAGTAACCAGACATCAAAAAACCGCCAACGCTAAACGGGTTTGAAGTCTGGTCCACCGCGTCCTCCTTGCCCCAAGTGATGTCCCCAACTTCCTCTGAATTGCGAGAAATGGAATCGGGGCATAGTGACCCCGAACACTCTTTTCGATTGAAGGGATCGAAGACTCAACATCCTTGCACTTCTTCATGTGGTCGGACATTTTGTCCATCTCGAAGCTGTAGGAGTAATCAGAAAGTTGGGTGCGACACAAAGCACCCACCGAACCACGGCACTCGCAGTATTCTCCAAAGAACTGTTGCGCGAACTTGTACTGGTCGAAGTTTGCTGCAAACTAAACTGAACGTTCAGCCACAACCGACGCGACCTCACATTTTCCGCGTCTATACGCGCGACGAACCTGCGATGCATGATTCCGCGCCAACTCATTCTCACGGAGAGAACCCGCTTCGACCTCCCTTTTCAGGAGAGAGTTCTCTTCTTCGAGTCTCTCGACCTTGAACCGATCCGTCTGCGCCTCCAAGCTGCTCGCCCTAAGGGCCTCGTCCATCACGTGGAGACACTGCAAAAGAGAAATCCTTTAAATGATTAAGGGCAATGTCACATGAGTGAGCAGAATCGTGTCGAATGCTCAAAAACTAACCCCCAAGCACAAACGCGAGGCCTCCGCATACTGCCTTGACCTGACAAATCTCGCATCAGTCGCGAGTTGTTGCGACGGGATATACAAAGAAGCAAGGAAGGCATCCAAGTCTGACCCTTCTCCCAAAAGCGACAACGAAGGTTGACTCCGACCGCTTATGTCTCCGCCGAGGAGATCGTGGTACCACGCCCCCTCGGACGACCCCCTCCTGTCCTCGACAACGCTGCCCATGTTAGCAAACGCGCACTCGTTCCGGGGAGACCTGTCCCTCTCCTTGTCTGGAGACATCTCGTATGGAGTGAAGCCACTCGTGGTCGGTTCTAACTCCTCTCTCGAGACTGCGTCGGGCTGAGTCCGAATCCAAATCTTGTGATACTTAATCACGTGGAACGGACTGCCATGAAGAAGGTTCCTAACGATGCAAGTATCTTCCAGGTACGGGGGAAGGGGATCGAAACTGCAAAACAAAAGAGTTATCAGATATCAGCAAACGAAAAGAAAACGATCAGAGTATCGAAAATGATACCCGCGGGACCCCATCTACACCTAAAGCAGGAAACATATTCGTCCTCGACAGAGGCACTGTCTAAACGAATGAAGAAATATCGTTTGTTCCAATCGTGGAAATTGGAAGTAAACGATCGGATCACCGTAATATTGTTCCTTAGCTTGAAACAATACCAAAACGGCAGACTCTTGGCCTTCAGAGACAAAAACGCCAATAGATAGTCAACGCTTAGATCCATCCCTTGTTCGTAACTCAAAACCAAGATTCCGACAAGGTGTTGGAGATCGGCAGGCGTAAGTTGGCCGATCAATAAGCCGTAGTGGTCTAAAAACTGAACTATGATCCCCGGAATGGGAAACCATAATCGACAAAAAAGCAAATGTGCCTCGTATAACTTAAATAAATTGGGAGGCGGAGAATCAGCATCCTCTCCGACCTTCGGCATCCGAAACTCCACCTCCTCTAGAACTTGGCAGAAATCCCGAATGACGGCGAGGAAAGATTCCCGACATCCGCTCGACCTACTGGCGTCCTTTTTGAAGGTCGGTCTCGGCGGACACCATGAGTCGGGCGGTGGAGCTTCGATATCACACGAAACATGCAAATACTCCCTCACCTCCTCGGGATTGACCGAGTGCGGCATGAACTCGATTTTCTGTACGACATCATCTTCCCGAACTCGTAGGCTTTCGGGGTCGAAAATCGACGGTAAATCATTTGCGGAAACTCGAGCATTCGAAGCCATAACACAAAAGAGGAGAGAGAGATATGAAAAGGATAAGGAGTTTTTACCTTAAGGAATTTTTTCTTGTGAAAATGAGCAAGTGAAAGATTTGGAAAGTTACTACTCTTATTTATAGAAAGGGAGACTTACTATTCATCCTCAGACTTTTTCGCCAACGATCCTGCATAACTTACTACTCATTCCAACGATTATTGCAAATTGTGGGGCTAACTGTTGGGGTTTAAAATGGTCACGACGAAATCAATGTCTAAAAAGCCCAAAAGAAATATTGTCTCTCTTTCTGGAACAAAAATCGTAAGAGAATTATCAATTCCGAGGCTCTTGCCATCTAGTCGATCTCCTCTCGATCAAACGTCGAAACTCTGCATCTAGCCAACCATAGGCAATCGCTTCGAAAAGTTTAGTCACTCGCGAGCAACTAAACGTATATCAATGCCCGAGACTTCCAGATAACTTCTGAAAGGTCTCGATAGGTAATTTCTAGAGCGATAAGAAGTCATTGTAAACATCGGATAACCACGTCGCTCCGGAAACACGAACAACGACAAGTCTAGTCGCTCAACGGGCGACTAGACTCTTAGCAAGTCTAGTCGCCCATTGGGCGACTAGACATGGACAACATCTAGTCGCCCACGGTTGACTAGAGCATGTCCTCTCGATCATCTTCTCCTTCGAATCTCGGTTTGACTGTCTCTTTTTTGTCTCGATTGGAGTTTCTGTTAAAGTTTCGCGATAATAATCGTAAAGAATTGTTCTTTTCGTAAAAACTTCGTATCGGTCATATAAAATGATAACGGTTAACTCGTACACTGATATTATCTTAACTATATGATTGGGCTTATCATTTCGAGAAACCATTACTGCGTAATCGTACGAAGAACGATTTCTCCGAAAGAAATCGTAAAAATCACTTAGTCGCAAAACGGCCCAGGAAGGCCCAAAACGCGATAAAAGTCCACTTACGATTCTAGAACGAGAATGGGCCCAACTGCGTCAACGATTTACCCGAGTTCCGTGAAAGATAAATGTGAAACACGATAAAGTTAAAGTTTTGAGATAAATATGGAAAAATCGTGAAGATAAGGAATATTCTCGAAAAAAGGAATATTTCCGCGAAAGGATATACTCAAATATAAGCGGAAAGGAAATCGAACTAACCTACGAAGGCATATGCAAGAGTGGCTAAGGAGAAGAACGAGACACATAAATTTCTTCACAATCACACTTATAGCAATTAGGTTTGTTTTTGTTTTTGTTGGCGAGCTGCATCTCAACTAGGTTTACAAGTCTTACGCTGTTAAAACTAGGATACTCACCGAAAGCTCTCAGGGCAACAACTTATCACCTATAGTAATGCTCAACGCAGATTCGGAATAAGATCTCTATTGCTCTACTCTGTTTTTCGGTTCTCTCTTTTACTTTTATTTTGTGGTCTTTATATCGTATTTTGATCTGTCGTTGTTTGGTTTAGCAGAAATCCGGAACCTCAAGGAAAGTTAGGGTTTCTTGGCTTTCCTTCGATTACGAAAATCGACAGTGCGAATATCGGTTCCCACAACGTGATCCTAGGAATGGATTGGCTTGACCGCCATGGAGTGGACTTGGACTGCCGACAGGCAAGAGTGAAGATTCATGGAGACAAAGGGGAGACAATTTTCCAGGGAGTCAGGACAAACTCCATAGTACCAATCATATCAATGCTGCGTGCATAAGGGTTCTTAAGGAAAGGAAACGAGGCTTTCATAGCAACAATCATGGTCACCTAGGAAGGTGATTCAGTAGTCGCACAGTATGAGGATGTGTTTGAACAACTGAAGGGACCGCCGCCAGGAAGAGGAGATGCCTTCACTATCGAGCTAGAGCTAGGGATGACCCCTGTGTCTCGAGCACCATATTGTCTGGTGCCTGCCGAGATAGCTGAGTTGAAGAAGCAGCTGGAGGATCTAATCGAGAAAGGCTTCATTCGTCCTAGCAGTTCACCATGGGGAGCACCAGTTTTGTTTGTGAAAAAGAAAGACGACACCTTTCGGCTATGTATTGACTACAAAGGTTTGAACAAAGTCTCCGTCAAGAACAAGTACCCACTGCCGAGAATAAACGAGCTGTTGGACCAGCTACAAGGAGCCTCTTGGTTCTCCAAGATTGATCTAACGTCAGGATACCACCAGATTCGAATCGCGGAGGAAGATGTGCGAAAGACGGTCTTTCGTACCCTGTACGAGCATTATGAGTTCGTAGTTATGCCTTTTGGGTTGATGAATGCACCAACAGCCATCATGAAGTTGATGAATGGCGTCTTCTGGAAGCATTTGGACAAGTTCGTGATTGTCTTCATCGATGACATCCTGGTATATTCAAAAACTTGGGAGTAGCATGCCCAACACTTAAGGATAGTGCTTGAAACGTTAAGGGAGCAGAAGTTGTACGTCTAGCTCAGCCAGTGTAGCTTCTGGAAAAGGGAAATTGGATTCCTATTACATGTTGTCTCAAGATCTGGAGTAGCAGTGAATCCCGAAAAGATCATAGCGATCACCAGTTGGCCAACACCTACCAGCGCTACCGAAGTCCGCAGTTTCTTGGGTTTACCGGGCTACTATCGCAAGTTCGTCCAAGGGTTTGCTAGCTTGGTGGTTTGAATGGACGGAGGACTTTTCCAAGAGCTTCAAGGAGTTGAAGGACCGCCTGACTCAGACGCCAGTGCTAGCATTACCAAAAGTGGGAAATCTACAATGATGCCTCAAGAATAGGATTGGGTTGTGTCCTCATGCAGTCTGAGAAAGTGATGGCCTATGCTTCGCGTCAGTTGAGACCCCACAAGACGAATTACCCGACGCACGACTTGGAATTGGCTGCAGTTGTCTTTGCCCTCAAGATCTGGAGAGCGTATCTGTATTGAGAAAAAGTTTCAGATTTTCACAGACCACATGAGTTTGAAGTACATCTTCACCCAACCAGATCTAAATTTGAGACAACGTCGATGGATTGAACTTTTAGCATATTACAACTTAGAGATTGTTTACCACCCTGGGAAGGCCAACCAGGTAGCGGACGCCCTAAGCCGCAAAAGGATAGATGTGGCAGAGTCAAAAGAGGCTCAGGAACTGGTAGAAATGGTAGCAAGTCTCGGACTGTGTGCAACTACGATATAAGATGGTATGACCGTATTAGAAGCAGTAGCCCAGGCCGACCTATTATGGAGAATCCGCCAGGCACAATACAAGGATGAATCCCTCTAGGACATGGTCTAGAAGAAAGTCGTAGGGTACCGCGTGACATCCAACATAACAGTTATGTTCAGGGATAGAGTATGCGTGCAGAACAATCCGAAGCTAAGAAAGGAAATCCGGCAGCAAGCTCACTGCTTAAAGTTCTCAGTTCATCCCAAGATTTTTAAGATGTACAGGGATATGAAAAGATTCTTCCACTGGAGTGGCATGAAGAGAGATGCCATTACTTAGGTTTCGCAGTGTTAGACGTGTCAACAGGTAAAAGTAGAGCGTCGAGTACCAAGCGGACTACTAAAGGACCTGCCATTACCAGAATGGAAATGGGACATGGTGACTATGGATTTTGTCACAAGACTATCAGTTACCATAGGAGGTATGAACGCTATTTGGGTAATAGTCGACCGACTTACAAAGAGTGCTCACTTCCTACCGATAAAGAAAACAGACGGTGCCGACCGATTGGCGCAAAAGTACATCGACGAGATTTTCAGACTACACGGGGTTCAAGTCAGTATTGCGTCCGGCAGAGACGTCAAGTTCACCTCAATGTTTTGGCAAGCATTTCAAAAGGCTATGGGGACAAAGGTCAACCTCAGTACTGCCTATCACCCTCAGACAAACGGACAGTTGGAAAGGACAATCCAGACCCTGGAAGACATGCTAAGGGCATGCGTACTTGAATGGGGAGGAAGTTGGTTTATGCACTTACCGCTAGTGGAGTTCGCCTACAACAAAAGCTACCATGCCAACATAGGGATGCCACCCTACGAAGCCCTATATGTAAGACCCTGCAGAACGCCTCTGTGTTGGTCATAAGTGGGGGGAGACTCGAGACCTAGCATCAAAAATTATTCAGGAAACCGAGCAACAAGTGGAAATGCTCAAGCAACGACTGAAAGAAGCTCATGATTGCCAGAAGAGTTACGCAGATAATCACAGAAGGGATCTGGAGTTTGAAGTATGAGATCTAGTATTTCTGAAAATGCGAAACTTCCAAGGAGGGAAGCAAGGAAAGGGACATAAGAAGCTAAGACCAAGATTTATGGGGTCGTACCCCATTGTCGAGAGAATAGGCGCAGTTGCCTACAAATTAGCCCTGTTGCAGGAGTTGTCTAATTTTCACAACGTCTTCCACATCTCAAGTTTGAGGAAGGTTATTAGAGAGCCCGAGATTATTCTGCCTACCCCGTCGCCAATCTGTAGAGGAACTTCTCAGTGAAGAGTTAGCCAGCAGAGCTACTAGCAAGAGAGGTAAAGGAAATTCAAGGAAGAGAAGTGATTATGGCCAAAGTCAACTGGAAGGAAGGCAATATCCAGGAAGAGATTTGGGAGGTTAAAAGTGAAATGCAAAGGGATTATCTGGAACTGTTCAGACAATCCGGAAGGCAACCGGAGAACGCTCAAGATTTGAGGACGACTCCCGATGTAGTGGGGGAGAATTGTAAAATCTCTGAACCAGACCGGTTTGGAAATCCCGGTTCGCAGGAAACCAAACCCGAAACCATAGGTCACCCCGTGTCTTCGCTCTATTTAAACACGTCTCCATCGCCTCGGGAAAAGCACCAAAGCAATCAAGGCGAAGCTATGACGAATTTTCGAGCCGTAAACCCGAAAACCGCCAAGCCTTTCTCTCTCTCTCGCCGCCGCCTTTCCGATCTGCCACCACTGAACCCTCGCAGAGATCGCCGCAACACCTCACGCCGCCGTCGACCTCGGATCACGCGTCGTTCACCTCGGATCGTGCGCTGCCGCCGCCGTAACCCTCGAATCAAGAGTCTCCAACACGAATCTGAGCCTCTCCGCCTCTGTCCCCACCACTCATCGCTTTTTGTGAGCCCGATCGCCGCCTCTTGAGTGCTAGCGTCGCTTTCCGAGCCCCGATCGATCATCCCCAAGCCGAACTGAGCCTCTGCGAGCTATCACGAGCCTTTCCCGACACCACAAGTCTCCTCCACACCATCTCCGCTGTTTTCTGATCCTCTTCGCCGTCGATCTTCCCGCGCTGTAGCTCCGAGCCATCGGTTGCGCGAATCTGCGGCTCTTCCGCTCCGTTTCCGTCGCCCGTGAGGTAGACTCCGCGCTCCGATTTCTGTTGTTTCCATTTTTTCGTTTCCGTAGTCGCTTTCTGTAGTTTTGCCCTGCCGTATTCCATAGTTTCCATTTATGGAAACTTTCTTTCTTGGCAAGTCCCAATTTGGAAAGTTTCTTTTTTTGGAAAGTTTCATTTTTAAGAAAGTTACTATTTTGGGAAAGGTTACCTAATTTAAAAGTTTCTTTTTCTGGAAGTTTCCATTTATGGCAGGTTTTCATAAATGAAAACTTTCCTTTTAAACAAGGCCCTAGTTTAAGGTCTAACTCGGGTTCCTTTCTGGTTCAGGTTCGGAAGTTCCATAGAAGATTCAAAAGTTCATCCGCCTCCGTCTTCATCTGCATTTCAGGCTAAGGTGAGGAGTTAAACCCGTAGCTATCCCCCTGTAGAACTAGTTTAGGATGTTTTTTCTGGTAGTATAGGTTTAACGCGTCTTGCTTGATAGTCCTGTTTGAGTGTCGAGTCAGTCCTATTTGATGATTGAGCATGATAGGTCTAAGTTATTGCCTTAGTGTTTAGGATGTTGTGTATGAGATTTGTGTGTGTTGAAAAGGAGAATGTGTTCGCCTCTGGAGAAGTGAAATGAAATCCTGGAACCATATATACCAGTTAAGTTGAAGTGAAAGGAAGTCCGATCACTGTAGTGGTTCACGGGTTACGGAGTGTGTTGCCAGAAGTTTTGTCTAGGGCATCTTTGTATGTCATGTTTGCTTGTTGTACATTAGGTGCCTGTTTGGTGTTAAATGTATGCTGGCTTAGAAGACATTCTACGTCTTTTCTGTTGTGTTGCGTGTTTAGCAACCCACCCCCTCGCTGAGTGATTCCCCTGTCACTCACCTCTCTCTCTCCCATGTCCCTCCTCCTCTTTGTTTTGCAGGTGAGCATGACGAGTAGCCAGAAGATGATGACCGGTCCGGTGTTCGGTTTTGGGTGTCGAGTTATTTCAATAATTTTTCGCACGATTTTATTAGACTTGGATTTCTTTCGGTTATGTTGAACTCATTGTTTATGATGCTAGTTGTATGAATTCTTCTGGGTTTATTTAATAAATATTAGTCGGTTTTGAGGATTATGTCTTGATTCAGTTTTGAGGACTAAGTCCCGTTAGATATTCTGATGGTGGTGTGCGGTGTAGTTTTTTGCGGGTAGCATGCGCGGGGGAAACCCTGACGAAGAAAAACCCGGAGACCGGTGGTTTGACAGATAACACGCACGGGACCCTGACGAAGCAGAACCAGATGTTACAATATAGTTCTAAAGTGTTCTGGTGGGTGAACAGCAAAGCGTCACATATTAGAAAATGAATACCAAAGGACATCTACAGTCTCATCTAATCTTGTACACTCGCAAGGACGACTAAAACTTGTTTTTCTACTTGGTGGTACGGCGAGATTCTACTAAACTTCATATTTTTCTAACGACTAGTAATTGGAAACCTATTTGATTTTTCTTTTGAATGTACAATACACCATGGTAGTTGTAGTCATTAGTAAAATTCAAATTCAACCGTGTTATAACTGTTTATTGTCTGTATCTATCTTATTAAAAGAGAAGATATAAACCTTTTCATATGTGATTTTTCAAAATAAATATATTTTAATTTTTTTTATTAAATGTATCTAATAAATTAAAATAACTCTAATAACTCATTTACATATTCCAACAAACATATTAGAATATTCTAATATTCTTTTCACTTACACACTATCAAAATTGTAAACCAGCACAATTTAAAATCATCAATTTTCAGCAAATTAGTATAGTTTGTTTTCAAATTTAAAATAAATCCATAACTTTTAAAATAATTATATTACAATATTATTATTTTCTAAATAAAATTTGTTTAAAAAATTCAAAAAAACTAATAAAGTGAAAAAATTTAGAAAAATCTATAAAAATTTATAAATAATTTATATAAACTATAAAAATTTAAGTGTAGTCATTTGATGCTTTTTTAAATACTCTAACGGGTTTTGTTTCACAGTATTTTGAGAAATGAATATTATCCGAACTGATCTCATACGAGTATCCTAGAAAATCTGAAAGTTCGAAAATCTCAAATCTAAACCGAACCCATAATTCGATATAACTGAAAACTCTAAAAGTTTTGAACCTAAACCCGAATCCAAACTCGAAATAACCGAAAATTATAAATGATACTCGAATAATCTAAACATGATTAATTATATATAAAATTATTTTTAAAAAAACTCCGGCGATTGCGCGGGTCAAATCTCTAGTTATAATAAATTTGGAACTCATGACTTTATCAATCAGTTAACAATGATAAAAGACTCCATTGTGTATGTGAATACTTATAAGTTAGAACATAGGGTATCTCAATGAGTTTTTCATCCTTAAAAAATAAAAAAATAAAGACAAAGGATGTTAAGTTACATGAACTTTCAACTTAAAATCAATTGATGATAAGTGGATTGGTCTCAGTTTCTTATATATTGTTAAGTATAATTTCCAACTTTTTATGTGTGATATTTATCTATAATACGCCCCTTCGAGACAATGGTTCTCTTGACCATAGATCTCGGTATTTTCGAGCAACGATCAAGTGGACCAACTTTGGATCGGATCGACTGGATCGGGTTGAATTGTGTGGATTTAGAGTCTGATATTATGTTACGTTACATGAGCTTCCAACTTAAAACTAATTGACGATAAATGGATTGGTCTATGTTTCTTATATATTGTTAAGTATAATTTCTAATTTTTGATGTATGATGTTTATCCCTAATAAAGGAGAGAGAATGAGATGGATCTTTAAAATGAAAAAGCTCTTTAAAAAGCCTTGAAAGAGTCTTGTGAATACTTGACTTTGTATCCGTGTTTTACACATATCTTTATAATTTAACTACACAATTAAATATATTATTATATTATTGAAATACTCGCATAAGCTTTTCACCACTATGTTGATCTTCTTAAGTTCATAGCTTTTTCGTAAGTATTAAATAAACAATGCTCAAGATCAAATTTTCATTTCAAATAATTAAATGATTCATTTAAATTTGGTTAACTACATGTTACTTGCTTAACTATATAGAAGTGGACAGAGAAATCCCGTCAACCTTCAATCTCGTTTCGTTTTCCGTTCTCGGTTTCTCCGGCGTCGGCCCTAGTCTCCGTCGCCGATGGTAACCTATGGTTAAGAAAAAGCTTTTTCCATCAAAATCTAAACACAAACCATCCAAAATCCCAACTCCCCCATCCCAATCCAAACCTCCGCCACCCGAACCACCTCAGACCCATCCACCCTCAACCAAATCTTCCGCCATGAATCCGCTTACTCCGACCACAGATTCGCCGCTGATAGACAATCAGGCTCTCAAAGCCTCAGACTCTATCGCGGTTCAGACCTCTAGAACCGCTCCTTCTGTTGGCAAATACAAAGCTGTCAGTGAGGCCCAAGCTTCTCAAGCGACATAACCTACAGAGATTCTTGTAGAGAATCAAAGCTCTGGCACCAAAGACTCATCTTCTTTGCCAGCATCTGCTAAGAATGAAGAAGCAATAAGAAAGCCTTCGTGGCTTGAGGTTGCTCATGGGTCAAGCCCCAAGATGACTAAAAAACGCACATCTTTTCTTCTGGAATACGGTGAACCTTGTGTTCAGATTCCAAATGAAGTTATCCAAAGAAACAAACATCACTAGGAACCGTTCATCATCGGACAGTTCCACGGTAGAGCACCATCTCCAAGCGCTCTTCATGCTATCGCTAATGGCATCTGAAGCAACAAGGCTAGAGATATCATGGTCTCAAAGCTATATGCTCGCTCGTTTCTCATCAAAATTATGAACCCACTCACTCGTGCCAGAGTCATTGCTCAGGTAATGTGGCATATTGAGAATAAAGCTATGTTTGTGACGAAGTGGGAACCCGGTTTTGAACCTGAAATTAAATCAGCCCCTGTTTGGATTGACTTCCACAATGTTTCTATTCCATATTACTCGGATGAAGGACTTGAGCATATTGCTAGTTTGGTGGGACATCCGGTTGACTCTCATCCAAACACAAAGAAGATACTGAATATCGAAGTAGCACAGGTGCTCACTATCACGGATTCAAGAAAGCCACTACCAAATGCTGTTAATGTGAGATTCGAATCAGGTCATACTCAACAAATCTTGGTTTCAAGCCCATGGTTACCCCGTTGTGTGATTATTGTAAGGAAATTGGACATCCAATCAATAGGTGTCCAACTGCAACCATTACTTGTACTCCCTACAAATCAACAGGTCATACATTAGCAAACTGCACTAGGGTTAAACATCGTTGTGAAGAAGAAAAGCTTGAAGAGGTGAGGAAGAAAAAATTCAAGCTGACAAAAGGAAGGCCAAGAGAAAGGAGAGAACAAAGCTAAAGAAGAGTATGAGGCATTCCCAATATGAGAATGATCTTGATCATGAAAATCTAGAAGTTGATCTTCGGCTCAAAGAAAACATTGTAGATATCTCATCAACCTCCAAACACAAGCATGCCCCTCCTCCTAAAGGAAAAAGTAAAGTACTGTCCGAAAAAAGAACCAGGAACTCTTCCAGCACAAGTTCATCTTCTAACACAAAACCTGAATCATTTGAATCAGACTCAAGAATAGAAGACTCCTCGGACAGTCATGAAAGCTCATAATATTGATTAGAGGAAGATGAATATCGTTCATAAGAAGAAAAATTCAATACGGTGTACTCTAAGAGAAAAAAACAGAAAGCCAAGCTGGAGAAGAAACTTGCTTTAATGCAAGAAACTTTAAAGCACTCTTCAACCTCCCGAAGCTATAGCTCCATCTCTTATTATTTTTTAGTATGGTAGAAAATTTTGCTGGAATGTAAGAGGCTTTAATAAGTGTGTTAGAAGAAGGAGCTTTAGGAATTGCCTGAAAACTAGTAAAGCTGTATTTGGAGGTTTATTCGAAACAAGGACTTATGGAGGGACTTGATCACGCTCTCCAGCATCTCTAGTGTGATGAATAGACCTTAGGTAGTACTTGGGGACTTTAACCAAGCTCTTGATCCAAGAGATGCTTCTACAGGGGGGTTCACACATCAAGGAGGAATGAAAGATTTCCGAGATTGTTTGATGAATACTGATCTCAAAGATCTTACGTATATGAGTAATTTTTTCACTTGGTGGAACAAGCAGAAAGATAGGCCTATAACAAAGAAATTGGGCAGAGTTTTGGTGAACGACATGTGGCGCCTAGATTTTCCTTTATCTTTTGCAGATTTTCAGGAGTCATTATTCTCATATCATTGTCCCAGTGTGGTGAAGTTGGGTATTAGCACTCAAGAGAAGAGGAGGTTTTTCATGTTTGCAAATTACCTTCTTCACAACAAGGATTCTATGACTCATATTGAGACAGATGGAAAGCTATACACATCCACGGTACAACTATGTATACCTTATCCAAGAATTTAAAGCTGTTGAAAAAAGTCATAAGAAAGTTTCACAGAGTAAAATACTCTGGTCTCGAGCAGAGAATGAAGGATGCGACATCGACACTTGCTGGGTGCCAATCAAACTTCCCCAACAATCATTCGCTGACACTTGCATACCTCGAATAGGCTGCTCACTCAAAGTGGCTTGAATTGACACTTGCAGAGGAAAAATTTGTGAGACAAAGATCACGGACACTATGGCTGGCGAGTGGTGATAAAAATTCCAAATACTTCCACAGGATGGTAGCCTCAAGACGTGCTACAAATCAGATATATTACTTGATTGATGAGCATGGAAACAAGGTTGAGAAGCAGGAGGATATAGAACATCTTTGTATTGACTTCTACAAGGACCATTTAGGCACAAAAGATCACGAGTTGGATCTCACTGATAAGGATATGATCTTGGTTTACACTCCTTTCAGATGCACGGAGGAGATGAAAGCCGTGTTATCCAAACTTTTCACCGTAGAGGAAATCAAGAGTATCATCTTTGATATCCCTCTGAAAAAATCTCCTGATCCATACGGTTACAATATGAAGTTTTTAAAGTCTTCTTGGAGTTGGATCGGTAACGAAGTAACTCAAGCTGTCCTGGAATTTTTCTCTTCCGATAAAATTCAGAAACAGTGGAACTGTACATCTCTTACCCTCAACCCAAAGATAGTGAATGCTTCTTTAGTCTCTCAATACAGACAGATCTCCCTATGTAACGTGTTTTACAAGATAATTTCAAAGTTAATAGCAAAAAGAAAGGAAGAGATTTTTCCCCGATTGATTTTACCTTTACAATATGCTTTCGTTAAGAGCCGACTATTAATAGAAAATGTTCTCAGAATTGGTGCAGGGCTTTAACCTGAAGAGCATATCAAAAAGAGGGCTCTTAAAGGTGGACTTAAGAAAGGCATTTGATTCTATCGAATGGGACTTCCTTCCTAAAGTTCTTCAAGCTGCTATTATGCCAATGGAGTTTATCAGTTGGATTCAACAATGTTTGACGACAACATCTTTCTCCATCAATGTTAATGGAAATTTATGTGATTTTTTCCAAGGGAAGAATGGCCTACATCAGAGAGATCCTCTCTCGCCGTCTCTATATGTCGTAGCCATGGAGGTATTCACAAGTTTACTTGATCATCATTTCTGGTTGGGCTTAATTGGACATCACCCGAATGCAAGGGATCCTCGAATTACTCATTTGGTATTTACGGACGACCTTATGATTTTCTTTGATGGATCAAGGAGATCCTTGGATAACATCTCTGTGGCTTTGGACAATTTCTATAAGCTCTCAGGTTTAAGAATAAATGAAGAAAAGTCGGCTCTCTATAATGCGGGAATCGACCAACAAGAGGCAAAAAATTAGGACAGTGCAGGTTTCATTCGAGGTAGCTTTCCATTTAGGTACTTGGGTCTCCCCTTGATGCACAGGAGGCTGGGAAAATCCGAATACACCCCTTTGATAGATGCTATAAAAGCGAAGTTTAATCACTGGGCAAGTTAAGCATTGTCTTTCACGGGCTGTTTACAGCTGATTTCTTCAGTCATTTATAGTCAACTCAACTTTTGATTCTCAGTGTTTCTTTTACCCAAGAAATATATCTCTATAATAGAAGGCTTTTGCACTCATTTTCTATGGAAAGGCGATCCAAATAGCAGAGGGGGAGTGAAAGTTTCTTGGAAGAATATCTGCCTGTCAAAAGAAGAAGGGGGTTTAGGGCTCATAAACTTCAAAGTATGGAATAAGACATTGAACCTGAAGCTTATCTGGTTATTATCCTCCAATGAAGGATCTTTGTAGGTAGCTTGGACCAAGAAACATAGGCTAAATAACTCTTGTTTCTTGTTAGTGGAAGCTGATGAGAAGTCTTCTTGGTTATGGAAATTTATGTTAGCTATCACACCTATTGCTGAAAGTTTTATAAAATGCAGAATAGGCGATGGACTCTCTGCTAGCTTTTGGACGGACAATTGGATGAGTGAGGGACTGCTTATTGACCTTGTTGGACATCAGGGACCATATCTCACAGGTATTCCACTATCTAGCACTGTCAAAGATGCTACTCAAGCTGGAAACTAGATTCTTCCATCTCCTAGAACTAGGCGGAAAACTCTTGCCATCATGAGAGAGAGACTGCTTAAAATCTCACCTCCCCATCAGCAGCAAGGGCAAGATCAATTATGTTGGTGCACCGAGAAAGGTACTAATATCAACTTCTCTTCCCCAAAAACTTGGGAAAGCCTCATGCCTCGAGAAACTCCAAAGCAATAGTGAAAGATTGTTTGGTACAAAGGCTTTGTTCCAAATTTCGCCTTTCACTTTTGGGTATCTCACTTGGACAGGTTGTCAACAAGAGAAAGACTATCAAATTAGGAAATCACTAGCCATTCTACTTGCGGCTTATGTGACAACAACACTGAAACAAGGGATCATATTTTCTTCCTCTACAACTATAGTGCAACTGTATGGGCTCGAGTAATTAAAAAACTAAGACACTCTTTCTATGTTTTTGTTGATTGGAACAACTTCCTCACTTGGCTAACTGCTTTACAGCCAAACCAGTAACGTGTTCTTGCAATTCTAGCAGCTCAAACAACCGTCTACCTCCTTTGGAAGGAGAGAAACTCCAGGATACACAACAATGGCGCTCTCTCGACTTAACAACTTTTCCTTCAAATCGACAGAACCGTAAGAGACACTATCTTTGCTCGAATTAATAGAAAAGTATACAGGAACATGCTTTCTCTTTGGTTCACCTTTGAATGATCACAAGCTCTGAAACTAGTTTTTACCCTATGTTTTATTAGGCTTTTTATTCTTTTTTTGGACGTGTAAAACAATATAACAAGCAAAACTCTTGTAAAAAGTTAAACATATATATATATATATATATATTTACATGTTTATAAAAAAAAAAACTACCTAGAAGTGAATCCTCTTAATATGATTGGTAAGTTAAAGAAGTAAAGAATAAATTTAACAACTAATCATATTAAGCGAATTAAAGTCATATCACATTTATATCCTATATGTTTTTTTTTGGTGAGACTGAATTTGAATGTGACACATCAACATTTATACTAAAATTAATTTGCCAATAGTGGTAAGAGGATGTGAAGGGGAAAAGAATTATACTATTCAAAATGTGGATAGGTTGTCAAGTGTAATTCTCAGGTAACTTGCTCTACAGAAAGGCAGTGGGATTATGATTTAACTCATTCCCATCTTATATTTTAGTATTCTCATTGTATTTTTATATTATATATGCATTTTCAACATGATATTACAATAATTCGTATCCAACCTCACGGTTTTAGCTTTAAACTCGTGTAGAGATGATATAAACAGCTGTGTGCTTCTTTAATTCACGTATCCTTTAAGAACTAGCCTCTTTCTAATTTGTCTTTTTGGTATCCACAAAGTGCATTGACCTTTTTCCATCTCGTCCAATTCGTGGATAAAAAATGATAGTGCTTTTGATGATATAGGAAAGAAAACCTTGTATACATTCAGATACCAATCGTTAATACTAGTTTTAAGGTATAAAGTTTATATTTGGATTTTTCTTTTGCACTATATATGTATAGCAATAATGATATATTTCTTTGTTATGGAATTTTTATCAGCTAATGATATTAATTTAGATAATCTAGAATATGGTCCTGAAATAAGGGAAAAAATCAGAATATCATCATAAGCAAAAAGAAATTGAGGTAAAACGGAAATTTGGGTTTAAATATTTTTATCAATCTAGTAAGCATAATTTTGGATAAATTTTAACAAAAGAAATTTTATCCCAATTGTTTTTACCTTAACCCAACACCATGATTATATAGTCATAATGGGTGTCTATATTATTGGAAAATATACTCCTTCTTGTAGTAATGAAAGTGGGACTATTGATTTGTCAGAACTCAAGGGTTTTCTTTAGTAACATTCACATCTTCTATATGCACAAGAGATAGTGCTGCAAGAACTTCATCGGTAGTTGATCTCCTCGTACATTAGAATACTGCCTTATCACCACATATTACGATTCACCATGATGTGTTGCTACACGACCGATAATAAATTTGAATTACTCCATCGCAATACTAAAAAGAAAAATAGTATAATCACTTTCATCAATAATTTATTGTAAAATATATAACTAATATAAAAACAAACATTCTTTATTGAAATTAATTCAGTGATAACGTGGAACCTGTTTGAGAAGTAATACTTATCTTGACATTTAGAACGGTCGATCAGGTAAAGACATAGTCCTTGTGTCGACTTAACATGAAGTTGCGGGGTGATTTGGTGAGTATTGTCCACCATCAACATGTGAAGAATTTGGCTCTGCAACAGTCTATTGTTTTGCAAATGTGCAAGTATAACTTCTGCAAGAAGAAACACATGTAAAGATAAATAAAAAAAATAAGAAGACTTAACCAAAACCACGCTCCATTAGATTTGCTCCAACACAATCAGATGGACATTATCAAACATGTTATCGAATAAGAGAGGGTTAAGGAGGGTCATATGACAAGTGATACCAAAATCACTTGCTCTTATTTGAGGTGGAGATGTGAGAAAAAATTGTCCGATATAATGAAAAATGAAATTCATCTCAATTTGTGTTAATGAGCGAAAATTGGGAAAAATTCTAAATGAGATAGAAGAGCAAAAGATATGTTCTAAATTGACAAAGTTAATCTATATGACATTCTCTTTTTATAATATTACCCATATGACAATTTATTCTTAATGAAATTGAATAAAATATAAAAACATAAAGGCTTAAATTACTAAAATGAAAAAGGAAAAAAGAAATAAATGTAACTATTCTTTCTCTTCTTTTTATTTTTTTTTCTCCGTCATGAATTCTTCTTCATTCCTTCTTTTTTTGTTCTTAGCCAATTTCTAAGTGATTTTTCTCTGTTTACTAATGTGTTTAGATGATTATGTTATTTGATTCAGGGACTAACGTTGGGGATTTCAATGGGAGGATTTATATACTTATACTAAATTTAAATAACCCAACAATAATATAAGTATGTATTAATTTTCTTTTTAGTCTTATATAGGATTTTATAGTAATAATCTGTGAATTTTTGAAGTTAAGGGGGTGTTATTCAATATTACATTTTCATGTATTTTGATGTCTTCCAAAATCATAATGAAATGTGGTGTTATTCAATTGTGTATTTGATAAAAATATATAAAAAACATTGTTATCCAATTATGTATTTGTTTAATATATTTTAAAATACAATAAAATCTACTTTATTCGATAAAGATTTGGTTTTAGGGATTTAAGTTAAAATGGATTTTAATGTATTTTTTTAGCTAAAAAATGAGTAAACCAAATACAGAGCTTTTAGCTTTGTTTTCAATGTATTCATATGAGAAACATAAACAAACAAAATATTTCAAATTTTTTAAAACTTTTTCACCAAAAACACTTTTAAGAAGATAATAATTTTCGTCAAATTTTCGTTCGCTGAACTATAGAGCGTCTTTAGTTGCTCAAATTTGATGATTCTGTTTCAGAGGCAAGACACGAAGAGAAGGCAATGGCGATTTCGGCGAACTCTACCTCGTTGAGACAGATCCCTAGTAGAATCTTCCAGCGTCGAGAACGACATCTCCAGTTCATAGAAATTGTCAGATTTTGATGAGGTCGATTCTAACAGGTGGTGGTTTTTTTTTAAATTATTACATCTCTTCGATGCAAACAACGACTTCAGAAATTGCCATTGGCAAAAATCACCTTCCTAGGGTGAATAAGATCTGAAATACAGAGTCGAAAATTTGATCTTGTTGCCTAATTCTATTTGATTGGAGAGATATGATCCTCAGACTGCTCCTACGTCAAAGTTGTTTTCTGGATAGCGTACTCGGTTTGATTGTCGTGTCACCACTTCTGCTAATGTTCCTTTGTTGATGTTGGTTCTTACATCATTGAAATCTCCTTTTGCGAATAGTGTGGTCTTTAAAACAGTTTGACCTTTAAAACAGTTTGACCTGAATCCAAAGATAACAAGTTAGGCTTCATCCTATTCTTGGAGTCTAAGTACTTACCTTGGGTCCTTTGCTTTGGAGTTTTTTGAAGACTGATTTCGTCGGACTTCTCTTTGATTCCCAAGGTGTTAAGTTCACAATCAGCTTCAGCTTTATCTTTTTCATTCTCCTTCTTATGACCTGAATCAATATCTTTTGACAAGAACAAGTGCATGACACAAGAACTGGAAATTTCTAAACCTTGATTATCAGCTTCACTACTTGAGTTTGATAAGTTCAACTTTGATTCTAGTGAAGTGAACATTATCTCTTTGTATTCAGGGCAAGTTGCAGTAATATGCCCTTTCTTACGACAATTATAACAAGTGATGCAGCTAGATTTTGAATGGTTAGAGGACTCACATTGCTTCGGTTCATTGCTGGATACAAGCGAAGGTTTTAGGTGTTGCTTGTGAACTTGTGCATTAACCTCCTTTGGTTGAGATGTCGTCTTAGCCTCCGGTTTCTCAAGGTTAACACACTTCTCAAAAGGATAAGGCCGTGTCTCAGCCTCCACTTTCTCATTATTAACGTGCTTAGTAAACTTCTTGAAAAGATATACTGTGGCTTAGCCTCCATAGGTGTTGGGGTCTTAATTTGATTATGGACTATGGCTGATCTCTTTTTTTGAATGGCTTGGATTGTGGCATTGACTTGTGATGACCGGATTTGTGTTTGTGGAGCATACTTATCCCTTATTAGCTTCTTAAGTTCTCTCCACGAGGTGATAGCCGGCTCCTTGTAATACCAATGATCATCAACTTCTTTACACCACCATTTGTAAGCATCTCCCGTGAGTTGGCGCAGTGCATGTTTTAATCTCTTCTCTCTTGGGATGTGGTTATCGTAAAACCAATTGTCCATGTGTTCCTTCCACTCTAAGTAGCTTCCTTTCTCTAAAAATTTATAGAGCTCACTAGCAGAATAAAATTCAGAATATAAAACAGATTTGGATTTGGGAGTGTGAGGGATTTTCTGTGGACTGCTCCATGTTGATCTCGATGTGTGGTCTGGTGGCTTGGGTGTGGGCTCTTCTTCCTTTCTTGGTCGTTCTATGTTATACTCTTGTAGGTACTGGTTGGGCTTGCAATGATCGGAACTGCCGATCTTCTTTCTCAAAATCGCCAACCTCTCGTTTTTCAACTCGGGTAGCTTTTCGTCCATCACTTTCGCCATGCTGGCCATGAGAGAATCGATCAAATGTTGGTTGATTCTGGTCTCGGATATTGTACCAGCAAGAAAATCACAACAAAAAAGCAAGTAAAAATGTCCAAAAAGAAACAAACACAAAAGCGATTTAGTTCTGGAATTTTCTGAATTTGAACAGTCTGGAAAGAACAGAACGTGAAAATTATCTAATCATGCTCAAAAATTCCCATATTAATTTTACTAAATACTAGACTCATCCTTAGTTCAGATGCAATTGATTTCAAAATTTATCTATCGCAAATAATTTATGACAATTCTAGCAAGTTGATAGAATTCTAAAAACAGAAATCTCGAACAGTCTGGAAACAACAGAACGAAAAATGAGCTAATCACGTTAAAAAGTTCCAAAAACAATTTTAACATATACTAGACTCATCCTAGGTTCAGACGCAGTTGGGTTTGGAATTTTATCTATCACCAAAAATTTATGAAAATTCACGCAAGTTGATAGACAGAAATTGTACGAAAATGCTTGTAAAGTTCTCTAGGGTGAAATCGATACAACCTGTTCTAGAGTTGCTCTGATACCAAATGATGTGATCCCGTGATCGCACTCTAGAATACTCAGTTGAAAGGATAGACTTTGCTGCTCAACTCTAGGAGAATTCGAACACAAAGGATGTGGAAGGCGACTGGTCACACAAGGATTTGCGGAATGATCCTTGATATACCGAAGAACAGAATTTGTGGATATTACACACCAAGAAATCCGATCAGTTTGTTTGATATCACACTCCAAACAAGAGAAGAAATCTCAAAGAAAATATTCATTCATCAAAGTCTGTTTTTCTTAGTAGCATGGTCGCCCATTTTAAAGAGAAAATGAAGAAAAAGAGACTAGAGACTTGTACATGCACAAGCTCTTGGAAATTCCAGCACAATAAATGCTAACTTAAACTAGTTTAGACCATGCAAAATTATTTAAATAAATAAGTGTTAAATGTTGTTGAATTAACGGATAAATGATGCGAAAGTAAACCCGACGCTTAGTTAAAAACCTTATCGGGAAAACCCATTGGGACAAAACCCGACAACGGAAAAAGAGTACACCGAGCTTACTTGTTTATATGTTAATCATTCCTGAAGCTGAATTTGCTTGAATTGAATTTAGTAAGCCTTGGTAAATCATTTCTCCGCTTCGGACCAGTTCGTTTTCATGACTCCAAGCTCGCGTAATTATTCCTCTGATTGCTTCCGTAAGCTTCTTAGCCTTAGCGCGAGTTAGGGGCCACTTGGAATTGATAATGCATCCTCAGCTACAAGCTTCTCTTTATGCTCCGTTCCCATGATCACATCAAGTTGCCCATCGGGCGACTAGACTTTCCGAGAGTCTAGTCGTCCATTGGCCGACTAGACTTGCCGAGAGTCTAGTCGCCTACGGGTGACTATACCTTGTTCGTGTTTCCGAAGCGACGTAGTTATCCGTCGTTTACGATGACTTCTTATCGCTTTGAAACTTGTCTATTGAGATCTCTCGGGAGTTATACGGAAGTATCAGACGTTGATTTCGATATTCTCACGTTTAGTTGCTTGCGAGTGACTAGACTTTGCGAAGTGATTGCCTACGGTTAGCTTGACGAAGGGTTTCGACGTTTGGTTGAGAGGAGATCGTCTAGATGGTAAGAGCCTCATAATTGATATTACAAAATACGATTTTCGTTCCCAAAAGTGAGACAACATTTCCGTTGTGCTTTTTAGGCATCGATTTCGACGTGACCATTTTTAACCCCAACAGTTAGCCCCCACTTTGCAAGAATCGTTGGAGTGTTCTTGCGAACTTTAAAGCACAATAGGTAAGTTAGGCGGAATCGATGGCTAAATAGTCCAAGGATGAATAGTAAGTCTCCCTTTCTATAAATATGAGCAGTAACTTCCCAAATCTTTCACTTGCTCATTTTCACAAGAAAATATTCCTTAAGGTAAAAACTCCTTATCATTTCCATCTCTTTTTCCTCTTCTTTTGTTATGGCTTCGAATGCTCGAGTTTCCACAAATGCTTCACCGTCGATTTTCGCCCCCAGAAGCCTACGAGTTCGAGAGGGCGACGTCGTACCAAAAATCGAGTTCTTGCCGCACTCGGTCGATCCCGAGGAAGTGAGGGAGTATTGGTGTGTTATGTATGATATCGAAACTCCATTGCTCGACTCATGGTGTCCGCTGAGGCCGACCTTCAAAAAGGATGCCAGTAGGCCGAGCGGGTGCCAAGACTCTTTCTTCACCGTCATCTGGTATTTCTGATGAGTTTCGAAGGAGGTGGAGTTTCGGACGCCGAAGGTCAGGGAGGATGTTGATTCTCCGCCTCGCGGTTTCTTTACATGCTACGAGGCGTATTTGCTATTCTGTCGACTATGGTTTCCCATTCCGAATATCATAGTTCAGTTTTTAGACTACTACGGCTTATCGATCAGCCAGCTTTCGTCCACCGATCTCCAACACCTTGTTGGAATCTTGGTTTTGAGTTATGAACAAGGGATGGATCTAAGCGTCAACTATTTATTGGCGTTTTTGTCTCCGAAGGCCACGAGTCTGGCGCTTCGATATTATCTCAAGTCTAGGAACAATATGTCGGTGATCCAATCGTTTACGTCCAATTTCCACAGTTGGAACAAGCGATATTTCTTCGTTCGTTTAGATAGTGCCTCTGTCGAGGATGAATACGTTTCTTCGTTTAGGCATAGATGGGGTCCCGCGAGTATTGTTTTCGATACTCTGATCGTTTTCTTTTCGTTTGCCGATTTCTGATAGTTCTTTTGTTTTGTAGTTCTCGATCCATTTCTCCCACATCCGGAAGATCTTTGCATTGCTAGGAACCTTCTTCGAGGCGGTCCGTTCCACTGAGGTTACTTTTCCCCGCAGCGAGTTCGTAACGCAATTAAGTATCACAAGAGTCAGGCTTAGCCCGACGCGGTCATGGGAGAGGAGTTAGAACCGAACATGAATGTCTTCACTCCATATGAGATGCCTCCTCAAAGGAGAGGTATCCAAGAAATGAGCGTGCGTCTACTGATGGGGGCGGCGTTGCCGAGGATAGGAGGGGGTCGTCCGAGGGGGCATGGTACCCTGATCTCCTCGGAGGAGACGGAAGTGGTTCGAGTCAACCTTCGCTACCGCTTTTTGGAGAAGGGTCAGATTTGGACGCCTTCCTTGCTTGTTTTGATGCCGCGTCGCATCAACGCACAGCTGAGGCGGGATTTGTTAGGTCGGTGCAGTATGCGAAGGCCTCGCGTTTGTGCATGGGGGTTAGTTTTTGAGCATACGACACGAATTCATTCACTCATATGGCTTCGCCCCTAACCTTTTAAAGGATCTCTCTTTTGCAGGGTCTCCACATAATGGATGAGGCACTTAGGACGAGCAGATTGGAGGCGCATACGACTCGGTTCATAGCCGAGAAACTCGAAGAAGAGAAATCCCGCCTGAAAAGGGAGGTTGAAGCAGCTTCTCTCCATGAGAAGGATTTGGCGCGGAATCAAGCGTCACAGGTTCGTCGCGCGTATAGACGCGGAAAACGCGAGATCGCCTCAGTTGTGGCTGAACGTTCGGTTTAGTTTGCAATGGACTTTGACCAGTACAAGTACGCGCAACAGTTCTTTGGAGAGTATCGCGAGTGTTGTGGTTCGGTGGGTGCTTTGTGGCGCACCTAGCATTCTGACTACTCTTATCGCTTTGAGATGGACAAAATGTCTTGCCACATGGAGAAGTGCAAGGATGTTGAGTCTTTGATCCCTTCGATCGAAGAGAGGGTTCGAGGTCACTGGGCCCCGATTCCCGTTTCTCCTGATTCGGAGGAAGTTCGGAACACTGCTTGAGGCGAAGAGGATGCGGTGGACCAAACTTCGAACACGTTTAACGTTGGCGGTTTTTCGATGTCGAGTTATTATGAATACGATTCGTAAATAAGAGATGATTTTATGTTGAGGGAGTGTGTTCCCTCTTTTATGTCGTGTTCGTGCTTTGGCCAAGTGTGGCCACTTTCTATCTATTGGGGTCGGCCATATGTGGCTTCGATACCCCGTCATCTTGCGCTTTCGTATTAATAAATGATTTTTTATTTCGATTTGATAATATATGAGTAGTGCTGCGTACGTGGAGATAGATTATGAGTTGTCGTCTCATATCCATTTGTTGAATAATCGTTATATTCGTTGTTTGTTTCGGGTAAGAGTTTTCGAGAGACTTAGTCTTTCGAATTCTTATAAACAAGAATATAGACGAAGAGACAAGTTTTGGGATCTCGTATCATTTAGATACTATGTCTTGAGATGTTTGAGACCAGTGTGTTGGGTTTACAGCAAGACCTAGGTTTACTCTCGTTTTTAGGGCGTGCGGTGACTGACTCCGGCTTACATTTCCCGTTTTCGATTTTGACTTGGTTCCGTCTCGATATTGAAGTCTGCAATATGTTCTCGGCTTATATGACTTGCATCAATCGGGAACCGAGCATCTCTCCAAAGACAATTTCGAAGTCGTCTGGAAGTGCTGACCAAAATTTCGGATTTATTTTATAGCGCGCTATTATCCTAGTCGGATGTATGAGAACCATTTCTTCGTGAAGAGCAAGTTAAGGTAAGTCATTAGTTCGTCCGTCGGGGCCAATCGACGGATGCTAAGTTGGAACACGTACTTGTCTTTTTCTCGGTAGGGGTTTGATATTCTTGCGACTGTTTTTAGAAGTTTTTGACCGAGTTCAGAATTGTGTTTCTTGGAAATTTGCGACGTCTCGCTTTTTCCGAAAGTTTTTCAGTTTTGTGGTAGATTGTGTTGATGAATACGTTATAGTCAAGATTCGATAAGAATAGTTTTCTCGTAAGATTTCTGTTTTTGGATTATACAAAAAATAAAAAAAATTATTGCTGAAACATATTAAAAAGTGTCGAGTACAAAGTGTGGGAGTATACGAGTAGACGTACACCCACTCCCCCTTTTTTAGAGAAGGGGGACAGCTGAAATCCTCTTGCGAGGAGCTCCCTACGTACCTCTCTCGAGGATCAAGTCGTCTGGTAGTTCAGTTTATTGTTGCAAGTGATTACTCGCTTGGTAGAGTTGCGTCGGCCGTTTCAGTTTCGATAACTACACTTGGGTCAACGATTTTCTCTGGTGTCGAGGGCATTTCTTTTTCAAGAATGTTGGGAACGGAAGTTTACTTGTTTCATTTGGATTGAGCATTTTCTTGAGTTGACGATTCTGGCATGTCTTTTTCCAAAGTGTCTTTGGCTAACAGCCGAGTTGTCTTCATTCGTTTGGGTTTGGCCATGGGCGTCATTGTGACCTGTCTTAGCTTATGCTCGGCTAGGAAGCAGTGTCGTGACTATTTTTGGCATCCTTAGATTGCGATGATTCCATAGGGAGTCAAGAATTTAATGCCCAAGTGGTAGTCGATGGGACTGGCTTCATGGAGTTTATCCATGATCACGTTATAGATGGAAGGATGGTAGACGACCGCAAAATCGAAGACTTTCATTATTTCCTTGGCCATCACCAGAAGCTTGATCGATCCGAGAGTCATTGATGTCGTTCCGGAGAAATCCATGAGTGATTTCGGTGCGGGTGTGACATCGGATATTAATCCTGTTAAGGGTATCGCGGAAGATGATATTGACGGTACTTCCTGTGTCGATGAGGACCCTGTCAACTTGAGATCTTTTATGACGAAGTCGATCACGAGGAGATCATTATGGGGTTTGTCGATTTTAACAGTTTCGTATTCCTCGAAAGCGATGGTGTCATTTGCAGTGTCGTTTGCGGTGTCGAGTGGCGTAGGCAAGTTTGCACTTGACTCAGCCTTTCGATTATATGCTTTTATCGATGAGATGGTGTTGTGAAAGTATTGCGAACCTCTGATGATTATATTCACTCTTCTGCGATTGGAGTCGTTGCCTTTGTCGTCGGGTCTCCTACCGCGTTTTCCATCCGCTTGAGTTCCTTGAGACATGGCGTCTTCTAGGGTTGATTTATCGGTCCTAGGTTGGCGGTTTGTATCGCGTATGAGGTCTTTTACGTTGGTTATGTCTGAGATTTCCCCTGCGAGCAGTTTTGCCGTTAGTCTCGCTCCGAGGACCTTGTAATTTGCGGTGGAGTGACCTTTCATTTGGTGGAACTCGCAGAAGGTTTTCTCGTCATATGATGTCCCGACGTCTTGCCTTGCTCAGACGAGGAGTTGGTGGCGTAGTTATGCGCCCCCCAGACATCTTCTCCCTCGTGATGGACATACTTGTTGTTACAAGGGATCTTCTTTTTCGCTTTCTGTTCTGAGGTTAAGTCTTTCGAGGATGCCTTCGCTGGTATGTGTTTTTGCGATAGAACTTTCATCTCTTCTTCGATGATGATGAAGTTTGTAGCCTTATGAAGTGCATTCTGAATAGTGCGTGGTTTTTCGATAGCTATCCACTTCCTGAACTTCGATTTGTACCATAGGGTTTTTCTGAGCGCGTCTACTGTCACCTTGTCGCTGTTCCCGCTGACTATCGACATTACTATCTTGAACCTATTCATGAAATCTTGGAGATATTCGTCTTCTCTTTGAAACAGGCTCCACAGATCGATGTCTGAGGTTTCTCTGTCCATAAATATGGAGTATTGTTTGAGAAATTCTGAGGAGAGTTGACGGAAACTTCCGATGGAGTTTCTTTTTATATGGGAGAACCATTCGAGGGCTGCCCCTTGGAGATGCTCGACAAAAAAGTGGCAGAAACCAGCATCTTTCTCGCCTTCCTTGAGCTTGGATCTAGCCATCGTGATCTGGAAAGTCTACAGGTGAGCTTTCAGATAAGAGGTTCCATCATACATTGGGATTTTCACCTTTCCGGAATCCGAGACTCTGGTGTTGGTTTTGCGAGCAGCGAATGGAGTTTTTCGAGCCACTTTGAGGAGCCTATCGATCACTGGCGTGGCACTAGTCGCGTGGTGGATCTATGACTTTACCGCTTTAACCTCTGGCGCTGTTTTCACGATGTAGTCACGGAGATCGCGAATCTCGTCGAGATAGTCGCTGGTCTTTTATCGAGACGGTCGACGTGTACTGCGAATGGCTCTGGCCTGCTCCTCTGCATATTTCTCTTGCTCTACCTAGAAGATATTTTCTTTTTCTTCTGTCATGGGTTCGTTGAGCTGAGAGTCTTTCTACGTTGCGTGACCCTTGACCCTTCTTGGGTGTATGTCAGCATTTTCATTCGTGTAATCGGATTGATCGCTGAAAGTCCAGGTCAATTCGTTTGACTTCGTTTACCTATGTTTCCTTCTTGGGATTGGGAGGATCGTCCACGTTGTTCCGTGTCGCGACAAGGGTGATTACATTGGGGTTTTGTTCCAATAGTTTTCCCTATGCGTTATGAAGTAAGTCGAGCGGGGTGGTGAAGTCGAGTCTTCTTCCGCGAAGTCAGGTAGCTTCGCGCAAGAATAGTTCTAGTCCTCACGGTTAGAGTTTCAACCTATTTAACGAGAGAGCTAATTAGTTTATCGTGTTCGACTGACTTCTTTTCGAGAGTCGAGAACATCTTTTTGATTTCCTCGAACGCCGCGGTGTTTGCGTCAGCATTGACCGCGGTGTTGTTCGTGGCCAGAGTATTTTCAGCGTCATTATTGGCACTGTCGCCGTCACGAGATGGTTGATTGTTCTAGTCGTCTATAGTCATATCTGATCTAGCATTTTGCGGCTACGAGTTAGATAGATCCGTACCCTGAACGAATAGGCCCCCTCCTTCTAGCGCCAATTTGTGGGAACCGAAATTCGCACTGTCGATTTTTGTAATCAAAGGAAAGCGAGGAACCCCAAACTCTTCTTGAGGTCCCGTATTTCTTCTAAACCAAACAATGATAGATCAAAAATACGAAGAAACACACGATGAAGTAAAAGTAAAAGAGAATCGAAAATCAGAGTTGGGCAATAGATATCTTATTCCGAATCTGCGTTGAGCGTTACAACAGGTGATAAGCCGTAGCCGCGAGAGCTGTCGCGAGTATCCTAGTTCTAACAGTGTAAGACTTGTAAACTTAGTTGAGACGAAGCTCACTAACAGAAACGAAAACAAACCTAATTGCTCAAAGCGTGAGTTGTGAAAAAAATTTTGTCTGTTTTTCTTCTTCTCCTTGGCCTCTCTTATATATGCCTTTGTAGGTTGGTCCGGTTTCCTTTTTCGCCTTAGATTCGAGTATATACTTCCGCATAAATATTCCTTTTTTCCGAGAAATATTCCTTATCTTCACGATTTTTCCATATTTATCTCCAAACTTTAACTTTGTCGCGTTTTCTATTTTTCTTTAATAGAACTTGGGGAAATCTTTGACATAGTTGGGCACATTCTCGTCCGGAATCGTAAGTGGACTTTTATCGTATTCTGGGCCTTCTTGGCCCGTTTTACGACGAAGTAACTTTTACGATTTCTTTCGGAGAAATTATTCTTCGTACGATTACGCAGTGATGGTTTCGCGAAATGATAAGACCAATCGTATAGTTAAGATAATATCGGTGTTCGAGTTAACCGTTATCATTTTATACGATCGATACGAAGTTTCTACGAAAAGAACAAGTCTTTACAATTATTATCGCGAAACTTTATCGGAAAATCCAATCGAGAGAAAAACAAGAGACAGTCAAACCGAAATTTGAAGGAGAAGATGATCGAGAGGACATGGTCTACCCAACCTTGGACGACTAGACGTTGTCCGTGTCTAGTCGCCCGTGGGCGACTAGACTTGTCGTGAGTCTAGTAGCCCATCGGGCGACTAGACTTTCCGAGATTCTCAAGCTCATGGCATAAGATCCCAACCTTTTCAAATGAAGTATATTAGGGCCATACCTAAAGTGCGTTCATGGCCTTGATGCTCTCAAGCTCATGGCATAAGTACACGAAGGTTCCTGCGGTAACCATTTTGGAGGGAGAGCCTTAGCCATCCGAATCAAATGACAAGGATACTTCTGGACGACAATAATCGCTGACTACGAAACCTACTCTTCTTAGTGTAATAGGTGTCAAATACAAGCCCCGATCATTCACCAACCAACTGAAAAAGTATCGTTGATACCTTCACCATACTCATTTATGCGTTGGCCAATGGATTTTGTTGGACCATTGGTTGTATCAGGTAGTCGAAACCGAAGTAGAAAAATTTGTATGGCGAGATATCGTGCGTCGCCACAGAAAACCTCGATAAACTCAGGGAAACAGTTAAGCCAAAACAACTAATAAGTCTATCTTAGCAAACCTCAAAAAACGCTTAAATACCAAGGAAAAGTCATGGTTTGAAAGCTATCCAAAATCCTTTTAAGTGTGTCGCACCATCCCTAGGAGAGCTACAGAATAAACTCCCTTCTCTTTAATTACAGGATGTAAGTTGTTGTCACTACTAAAGTCTCAGTCGGGAGCCTCCGATGAACCCTACGCGCCTGAAATCAAGAGACAACGACCAACTGTTACTAGACAACCTTTATTTGATCGAGGGACATCAAGAACAAGCATTGGTCCGTATCAAAAATTATCATCAAGCAATTGCACAAAATTACAACTCCAACGTCAAAACAAGGAGATTCATAGTAGGCAACCACGTAGTACAGAAATGTAGAAAAACACCAAAGAGCAAGGAGGTGGGAAATTAGGTACCAACTGCGAAAGGTCCATAATAGATCATCCACGTGGTACGACAGACGTCGACAAATTCATAAAGGTACGAACTAGAGTACCGGAAATATGATCATGGAACATCATGAATCTAAAGAAGTATTACTACTAAACACTCTCGCAAAATCGAACTACGTTAGGTTTGATACCTTGACAGGATACGTAGGCAGCTCTGCATAATGAGTTTAGCCCCCATCTTATAAATCACTTTGTGTATCGCTCAAGAGATGCAAAAGTCTGAATGAACAACTGAAGGTCAAGGACCTTCGCCACTGGGAAATCGGAGACCAATAAATATCACTTAGTTTAGAAGATTTTATGATGTCAAAACATCTACCTCAGGTTCTCAGAGACCTGACACATAATCACAGGTCTTATAATCCTATCACCTATTTCGAGTTCCTAGAAACCTGGCGCTTAGTTAAAGATCCAGAAAGACCTAACATCTAATTCAGGTTCCCAAAAACTTGATATTTGAAGGTCAAAAGAGACCTAACACCTAATACATAAGGTCTTGAAATCCTTACAACTGATTCAGGTTCCCGAAAACCTGAAACTTAAGGTCTTAAAATCCTTACATCTGATTAAGGTTCTCGGAAACCTAATACTTAAGGTCTTAAAATCCTTGCGACTTATTCAGGTTCCCAGAAACCTGACATACTATCAAAGGTCTTAAAAATCCTATCACTTAAGTACAAGTTCCCATAAGCCTGGTACTTCAAAGGTCTTCAAATCCTATCACTCAAGTACAAGTTCCTAGAAACTTGATGCTCCAAAGGTATTAAAATCATATCATCAAGTACAGGTTCCCAGAAGCCTGATACATCAAAGGTATTAAAATCTTATCATTCAAATTCAGGTTCTCAGAAACCTGAACAACCAAAGGTCTTAAAATCCTATCATTCAATACAGGTTCCCATAAACCTTAACAATCAAAGATCTTAAAATCCTACTATCTATTACAGGTTCCCAGAAACCTGACACATTATAGGTCTTAAAATCCTACTATCTATTCATGGTTCCTAGAAACCTGATACATCAGAGGTCTTAAAGTCTTACTGTCTATTTTAGCTTCTCAGAAACTTGGCGAATCAAAGGTCTTAAAATCCTACTATATATTTCAGGTTCCCAGAAACTTAACGCTCAAAGGTTCACAGAAACCTTGAAAATTAAAGGTCTTGAAAACCTATTGCCCATTTCAGGGTCTCAGAAGCCTAACGCTTAAAGGTTCCCAGAAACCTAACGCTCGTGGGTTCTTGGAAACCTAATATTTGCCTAGAGGTCCAAGAAAGACCTAATATCCAAATAAAGGTACTTAAAAAAGAAGAAAAAACGAACGTGAAAGTCCTAGCCTATCATGTAGATCTTTGTAATCTTGAGGCTCAACTAAGGGTATTCAGGTAAACATGAACCACCCAATGCAAAAGTCACAAAGGAGCCAGACTCCTGCAGGAGGCTAAATCTCCCAAACGATCCTCTTAAATACCCCGCTGAGTAACTACGTAATTGAGTAGTTCTTAAGCAGCTCCATGCAAACATATAAGTCATGGGAGCAGATAAAGGTCAATAACTAGGACCCGCTTCGCATCCAAGACCTAAAGATCTCGCTCTGGATGTTGGGGGAGAAACTGTTGGGCCCACATTTCCCTTGGCTAAAAAGCCTATATGAGAACGTTACGTCATCGGTCCATATGACTTAAGTAGTATCGGAAAAGAAGGAACAAATATCTGAGAGGCTAAGTCCACGAGAAGGTCAGGTAGTTCCGATATTTTAGGAGAGAATCTTGGGAGCAGTTTAGCTGAGAAGAGGACGCTTATAAGCTATTTAAAGAAGGGATGATCATCCTCTTGGGATCTTCTCCTGGATTTTGGAGGAGAGAGAAGAAAGTGATAAAACAAAAGCTTAGAGAGATTAGCTTCTTTTGGTAATACATATGTAAAGATCATCATTACTTATTTTCTTCTCTTGTAATCATCAGTATCTTTTATAATCATCAAAAACATCAATCTTTTCATTCAATTCTCTTGTAATACATAATCAAGATCAACCCAAGTCTCGATAAATCCGTCTCAAGCTCTAACGGGATTCAACTCACAAATCTTTTCCTCATCTTTATTCTCTATTAATTCTAAGTGTTGGATTTGACATCCACAGTCTCCTTCTTCAACCTCATTTATCGGAGAGGCTCTGTTTCAAAGACGAAGAGATGATGACGAGAGGCGAGAGAAAGAGAGACTATGAGAGCTGTATTTTGTTGCCCAAATTGCAGAGAAAATAAAAGAGGATATAAGAGTCATTTCGCATCCAGTAATTATGGAAATTTTGAAACATGTATAACTTATCACACTTTGCACAGTCCTATTTATTTAGTGGCACTCGAGCAATTTCTCCCTAATTTTAACTTTTTCCTCTAAACTAAGTCTTTTTTCAAATATTTTATCCTGACTACATGCAAGCTAACTCTTTTATACCAAAAATTTATAAAGCTCTCACGTTAGTTACAAATATATTTTCTTCATTTTCAGTTCTTATTCGAACAAATTATTTTTATGTAAAATTAGAAAACCTGAATATATATATATATATATATATATATATATATGAGAAGTCACATTGTGACGTGACATGACGAGTTCACATCATTTATTGGTGAATGTTGGGCCTAGGTTTGAGAGCCCACTAAAGAAAGGAGAAATATGCGAGAGGTCAAAGAGAACAAATGGGCTTTGGTTGATAAGGCCCACTCGGCGTGAAGAAAGAAAGGTGGAGAACGATGTCGTTCTCTAAGTCAAAGGAAGGAGGTTCGTTACGAGATTTCGGGGGAGAGTATCTCGGAGGCAGGTTCGTGATTCGGTGGAGGAGCTGCTATAAGAAAGAGCCTTCGAGGACGTGAATAGGGGTTGACAGATCTTTTATCGCAAAGAGAGAAAGATCAATTTCCACACTTTTCTTTCGAGTTGTTTTCATTCTTTATCAATTTCTTGTCAACACTTTTCGATACAACTTTCAATCAAATCGATTCATCATTTTCTATCTATCGCCTTAGCTCTAACGGGTTTTGATCCCACCTTGTTCCACTTCTAAACCTCTTTGAGATCTTTCTGAAGGTAATTGTGAGATCTAACCCTCACAATTTGGCGCCGTCTGTGGGGACAGAGTAATTGAATCCCTGACTCCGACAGCTAAGAAGATGGATCCAGTTAACGGTGGCTTGAGTCAACCCGAACCCTCGCAATTGGCACCGAGCCATAGCTCACCGACCCGCGTAGGCTCTGGAATCCCAGGGCTCCATCGATCTACCTCCTCAAACGAACTGTCCACCTTCACAAAAGGTCGGGCAGAGCCTGCTGGATCCCAGTTGGCTCCACGAAGGTTACCTGATGACCCTGCCCCGAGATCGCAAACACTCGGAGGCCCTGACTCGAATCCTGTTGGGTTACAGCTTTCGGCTTCGGCCGCATCTCAGGTGTCGGGTCAGCTCTCTGAAATCAGACAAATGATGCTACAATTGGTGAGTCATACCCAAGAGAATGAACGGTTGGTTCAGCAGCTAGCATCCC